>OW203745.1:2532243-2649743 GCA_934045075.1 Yponomeuta sedellus | reverse complement strand
TAGATAGATAGATAGATAGATAGATAGATAGATAGATAGATAGATAGATAGATAGATAGATAGATAACAATTTATTGTACATAAAAAAGGAAATTACACAGATATTGTTTAACCTAAGAATACAGACGGCGGCCTTATAACTAAAAGTGAAGTCTTCCAGACAACCTTAATACCTAAAAAAGCAATCGAAATAAATACATAAGATGTATTTAAAAACCTATTTAGAGGCTAAAAATTTCACCCATGCCGGGATTCGAACCAGCAACCTCTGGCTATCCGTAGCTATCTGGCACGGATAGCCAGAGGTTGCGGGTTCGAATCCCGGCATGGGAGAAATTTTTAGCCTCTAAATAGGTTTTTAAATTTGTTCCTTAGCACAGGTTAGTGCATTAAAAATAAAAATAGTATACATAAGATGTAATTATGATGTAATAATATGTAATGTAGATGGTATTTTTGGTTCTCTATTACAAATGCTTGCGTTGATTGTTCGTACGTCACTTAAACAGGTTCTAGCAGAATACCAGCGTCACTGGTTGTCCACTGACAACCTGGGACATATGCTGAGTCTAGAACCTTTTCTGGTACCATGACACACAGCTCCTCCACCAGCTAAGCTCATTTTGTCTGTATGCATTTATTTTATAAAATTACTGTAATTATTGATATTTCTTACCTGAAGTGTGTTCTTTTACTGGCCTTGTTATTATTTTTAAGTTTTATGTGTGTTGTGGTATTTGAATAAATGTTATTCTATTCTATTTCTAATTTCTCTAAAAAAAAGAAATACTTAAATTATTTCAATTTTACTTAACATTTGCACCGTGTGCAGATCCGTGTTAATAAATGGATCGTTCTATGTAGACCTGTTATAAGTCACGTTGAGAACTGTTTTAAATAAGACCGTAATTGCTATTATAACTATACTGTCTTAATCGGTCTAGCTGTTAGCGCCTTAACCGCTAGACCGATTAAGCAGTAAAGTGAACAGTCAAATCAACCCAATGATCATTAATTCAGTTGCAAAAATGCAGCTTCAAGCTTCACATTAACCTATTTTATGTGAAATAGTATATTTTATTGTAATTTGTAGTAATATAATAAATGTGGAAAGTGTGAAGATAATATAGAAAGAAGAGTAAAAGCGGGATATTGTGTAAACGGTGCGTGCATCCGAAACATCTCCGAAAGAGCTACATTGGCTATTCATAATGGTGTGCTGATCCCAAACACTTATGTATGGTAGCGAGACTTGGGTGTGGCAAGCCATCAAGACATCGACCAAATATGTATAATAAATGGTCCTAAAGGAGACGGATAAACTTCCATACATTCTTGGGCCTGGGTGTAAAAATGTGAAAGAGATATTAAAAACCTATTTAGAGGCTAAAAACTCCACCCATGCCGGGACTCGATCCCGCGACCTCTGGCTAACAGTGCCAGCGCCTCTCCCAACTGAGATAAAGGGCAAGTACTGGCATCAGCAAAATTTTTAACCTCTCTGTATTCCTCCTCCTCCTCTAGTCCTCTCCAGATGTCGCTGCCTGTACGTAATACAGAGAATAGTGTAAAGAGGTTCGAAATTTCACTGATGCCGGTGAGTCGCCCATTGGCTCAATTGGTAGAGCGCTGGCACGGATAGCGAGAGGTTGCGGGTTCGAATCCCGGCATGGGTGAAATTTTTAGCCTCTAAATAGGTTCTTAAAAATTGTCCTTAGCACGGGTTAGTGGAACAAAAGAATATAACAACAGTATTTTATACTATTTTTATTTTTAATGCATTGAGCCAATGGGCGACTCACCGGCATCAGTGAAATTTCGAACCTCTTTACACTATTCTTTGTATTACGTACAGGCAGCGACATTTGGCTTAAGCAAATTGCATCACTTACAGCCCCGACTACCTACTTTGCAGTTAGGTTTTACATCGGAACGATATCACTGTACCCACATGACAGTATTTTGTTAACGTGATAGCTGATGCCCATCAATATTCGATCATGATGTACCTATCCATGTTTCAAGGGATTAATTAATAATATTGGCCTTTTGCATCTACTTAATGAGATGTACAACGTGTGAGAGATAATGAGAGATACAGCGTCCAATGGTATCTTCACTCACACTAGATGGGTGAAGGGACCACTCCGACGCTGTAGTGCCTGGTACATGGTTAAATAGATGGTGTAGGCTTGCCCAGCACCTATACCATCCTGACAGCTTATTGACCTAGCCCACAGGAAAGCCTAGTCAATACGCGCGGAGCCAACCAAGCCGCGGGTTTCTTCACGATGTTTCCTTCACAGTTAGCGTGTGGTATTGCGACTACAAATTCGCAAATGTACGTCACTTTGAAATTAAACAAAATCATTGGTACATGCCCGCACTCGGGATCGAACCTGGGGCTCTCGCTTGCTACCCACTGAGCTACTGCCGCTTCAAGGGATTAATCAATAAAGCTTTGTTTTACTGACCAGCAATTTTGTCACAACGTCCAAGCAACCAGGACTGAAAGTAACTTACCGTTAAGTGAAGTTCCAATTGACATACAAGAGATTTAAGTTTTACTATTTTAATTTAACCTGTTCACCAATACAGGAACAAAGCCGACCGGTTGTCCTAACTGATTTTGTTGTTTTTCGTGTATTTTGTTTGTTTACTCGTTTTTATTTCACACAATATCAAGAAAGTTACAGCGCAAATTTAATTCAGAGGGTCAATTAATTAGACAAACACGGATCGGTTATGAGCTGTACACGTAATCAACCCTTGTATATCCCCACTGCTGGGGCACGGGTCTCTTCCTGCATCACAGGAAGGTTAGGCCATACTCCACCACGGGGGCCAAGTCCGGGTTGGTGGAGGATTGTAAGACAGTTGCGGGCCGTCAGAAGTTATCAAGACGCCCATAAGGCCTATGGCATGGCTTAACGACTGCCACTACATGACAGCCGGCACCAACGGCTTACCATGCCTTGCGAAGCACGGAAGCGCTCGGAAAATGCCACTAGCAGTAGTCACGGGACGGTCACCCATCCTGCACCTGACCGCGCCTGTTTGTGGTTTAACTCAAGTGGTTGATTCCAACCACTCGGAGTGGTACACGGTTAAAATCATCATCGTCATCACCATCATAATCAGCCGGTGGCAGTCCACTGCTGGACTGAGGTCTCTCCCAATACACGCCACTGAGCCCGATCTTCGGCTCTCCTCTTCCAGTCAGAAGAAGAAAAACACTTATTATAGCCACAGTACACACGCCACAATAACAAAACAAACTTAAAACACATTATTAAAACTGTTTTTATTCGGATTTATGCTCGTTTATTACATTTTTACAATTTTCCGACGTTTCGGCACTTTTTCAGGTGCCGTGGTCCCGAATGACTGAGGTGACGGGCGTCTTTTAGAAAGCATTAACGGTTGGTGTACTACCCTCGGCAAAAATTAAAACACATTACTAAATAACATAAAAAAAGAACACTAAAGGTCACGGCGTGTCACTGCCGCTATAAACGGCAACTGACTCAGCATATGCTGATGGGCAAGCCTTCAGCACTGATTTTCAGTCAGTGCCAGGTGCTCCGCGAGCGTTACAGACTGCGGTGTGGTGCAATCATGGGAAATACCATACTGAATAGAATACTTATATGTAATACAGAGTAATAGTTGTATAGAATAGAATACGTAATATGCATACAGAATGAAACAGGTACTCAAAAAGTTTTAACTAACTGACAAACTAAACTACGGTATACACAAACCAAAAACTTACACAAATGATTATAGTTAAATACATTAATTATATATAAGCGAGAAAAGATATAATAAAAAATAATAGGATATGCATATATACAAATACAGTGTTGCCATGTTGCATAATCCCTTATCCCATATTTAGTTAGATAAGCGAGAAAAAATATAATAGAAAATAATAGGATATGCATATACACAAATACAGTGTTGCCATGTTGCATATCCCTACCATGCGATTGCAGACTCGTGTTAGTTTTTGCGGCGAGAGGTTGGAAGGGAGAAAGTAGCTGTCTCTGAAGCTCCAGCAAATATGCCCTGAGCTTGCGCCCAAAAACATATGAACTGGACGCTTCGCGGATTGGGGGAGGAATGTCATTCCAACACTTGGACGCCGCAAACCTAAAACTACCGTGGAAAGCCATGGTCCGATGCGCCGGTGTCAGGATTCTTTCCTTATGCATATACCGTTCTCTAGTGGACCATTCACTGCCCACAGATTTGCGAAAGTCGTCGTTTTGCAGAATGGCTGGGTCAGGTGTCGTTTTTTATACCATTGACACCTAAAAGGTTTGACACGCGTGAGCGCTTAGACTTAAAGCGACAATGAAATGAAATCGCCACGTTCATAAGTCGTCATAGTACTACAATGCATTAACAGTTTAGTTTCAGTTTAGTTCTGTTCCGTACCCTTTTCCTTCTTCTTCAGGCTATAATATGTAGTCCACTGCTGGACATAGCCTTCCCCTAATGAGGAAATTGCTATGTCCGTTTGTTCAGTGCCCTACGAGTGGAAAATAACCACGTTTATAGGATATTGATGAGAGATCGGATTAGTGCGTAAGCAATGTCCGTATTAGGTCCAAAAATTTTTTTTAAGGGGGGGATGAGTCTGAGACTGCTGACGTAATGTAAACATAGTTGAGCGGGCTAGTTATTGCCCGCCAGTCGCTCGTGTGGGTCTCACCCAGTAACACTACTGTATGTGCATATATCTCGATTGAACTTTCCGTGTTTTCCTATTATACTTGTGTAGCTGAATTCGAACTTTCATTCACCGAGATAGTCACTCCCTAAAATTTCTAGACCCGTATTTGCACGGATTCGGATCGGACGTAGTGCAAAACCGCTCTAACTGTATCACGTAAAATGTGTTTATATTTTTTTCCATATTAAGGTTCTTCTTCTTCTTCAGGCTATATTAGTCCACTGCTGGACATAGCCCTCCCCTAATGACCGCAAGATTGTGTCGTCATGATCCCTACGGTAATGCTCATAATCCCTACGCTGGGCATGTGGGTTGGGGATCTCAGTTTGGTGGAATTGTACTGCAGGGGGCGCTATTGCCAACCCCCCGGTTTGTGTCCCTTAGTCGCCTTTTACGATACCCGCGGGAAGAATTTGGGTTGTTGCTATTCTCTAGACCGCCACTACACAGCCATAGTAAGATTATTTGAGTCAATAAGGACGACGTGCAAAACGCTGGTACCGAAAATCCGACCCTCGTTACTGTCACTCCACAAATTGTAGCGAGAGAGTGCTGATGCCATTTCAGACGACGCGACTTTTTTGGTCGGATCCTCGTCCGGCACAATCTGCCTGCATCGCAGGAAGGTTAGGCCTTACTCCACCACGGAGGCCTAATAATTCGGTTTGGTGGAGGATCGTAAGACAGTAGCGGGCCTTACCGTCAAAAATTATCAAACTGCCCGTGAGGCGCCTCTGACATGGCTTAACGACTGCCATTACATGACAGCCGACACCGACGGCTTAACGTGTCTTGCGAAGCACGGAAACGCTCGGAAAAATGCCACTAGCAGTAGTCACGGGACGGCCCCCGTCCTGTGCCTGTTTTTGCTTGATTATAGTGATTGATTCCAATCACTCGGTCCGTGCTTTGCAAGGCACGTTAAGCCGTTGGTGCCGGCTGTCATACAATGGCAGTCGTTAAGCCATGTCAGAGTCCTTATGGGCGGATTGATAACTTCTGACAATAAGGCCCACCACTGTCTTACGATCTTCCACCAACCTGGACTTCGCCCCTGGTGGAGTATGGCCTAACCTTCCTGCGATGCAGGAAGAGACCCGTGCCTCAGCAGTGGGGTTGATAACGATAACGACTCGGTTCGACTAGGCAAGGAGCGCTTCTGTATTACTGGTACAATGAATTTAATAACAACCATAACCACCGACTGCTAAGTCGGAGGTCGTCCGTATGGTCGCTTTGGTCAGATGAGATTTTTCCCTCTATAATAATAATTATTATTTTCCACTTCTCCTGCTCTAAAATTGCTTCATATTAGACCTGCAGAGCGAGGCAAAAATCGTATTTTAGCCCTAAGGGAAAGTATGTAAACAGATTTTTAACTTTAAAAACCTATTTAGAGGCGCGGGTTCGAATCCCGGCATGGGTGGGATCCCATGCCGGGATTCGAACCCGCGACCTCTGGCATTCTGTGCCAACGCTCTTTCCAACTGAGCTAATGAGCGACTCACTGGCATCAGTGAAATTTCGAATCTCTTTACAATATGCTCTGTATTACGTACCGGCATCGACATCTAGCTGAAGTAATTTGCATCACTTGCAGCCCCAAGCACCTACTTTGCAGTAAGGTTTTACATCGGAATGGTATCGCCGTACCCACATTAAAAATAACTAATTGTTAATTTTTAACTTACAAAACACTTCACAACAGTCTTCGACAGTTAATAAGAATGCTGGTATGCTATCCAATTTAATCTAATCTAGGAATGCTGGGTTATTTATTGGTACGTATACTGCTGTGTTAATTATGTTATGACTGTAAAAGACTTCGTATTTGTATACAGAAACTAATTAGAATACAGATACATCTAAATCCACCAATCAGAAAACGTAATCAATTTCTCAAGACACAAGGTATTTTATAGTTCCTACTTTACAATCATTAAAACTACTACTTGTTGTTTTTTTTGTTCAAAGTGAAAAGCAGAGTGTACGACTCAGTCGAAAAACCCATTTTACCCACGTCGTGACGCCTAAAATGGATCGTTTTATTCCCTAGTCATACAATCTGCTATTAAGCAGTTGTATGGTCTAAAAGGCCCCTAAAAATCGAAAAGCGCTGTACCGAAACTTGTAATTGGAGGCCACGCTGTCACTTAGCAACCATAGATCAAATGAGAAACTCGACAAAGTCTGGGTCACGGTAACATATTTTTTTTATATTAATTTTAATGCACTAACCCGTGCTAAGGACAATTTTAAACCGCTACTTAAGAGGCTATAAATTCCACCCATGCCGGGACTCGAACCCGCGACCTCTGGCTAACCGTGCCAGTGCAAGTGATGCAATTTACTTCAGCCAGATGTCGCTGCCTGTACGTAATACAGAGAGTATTGTAAAGAGGTTCGAATTTTCACTGATGCCGGTGAGTCGCCCATTAGCTCAGTTGGGAGAGCGCTGGCACGGTTAACCAGAGGTCACGGGTTCGAGTCCCGGCATGGGTGGAATTTTTAGCCTCTAAAGAGGTTTTTAAAAAAGTTTTTGTTACAGGCCTTCTCGCAGAAAGAGAGAGTATGGGCTTAATTCGAGTATTACAGTCGATTGGAAATTTCATGCTCTTAGGTAGTTAACACCGAGACACTCGGTTTTCCTCAAAATTCTCAAAAAAATTCGGCTTCATGCCGGCATTTGAACTCGTGACATCCCGATTGAGAAAACGGTGTTCTACCGCTTCGATACCTCTGCTCTCTACGTACCTCCTCTACCTCCGCCGCTACCGCTTACACATCTAAGCTAGCTATTGCCGTATACAATTGGCGGTCTTATCGCTAAAAGCGATCTCTTCCAGACAACCTTGGGATGGATAGAACTGAAAGATGAAGAGAGTAGGTAGGTAGGTGTACATGTAGTATACAGGAAGAATATGTACATAAACTGACTTACAACTAATATTCATATATATTTAATAAAATACATAAACTAGGCCATATATATAATATTATTAATTTATAAATTATACAAACATACATAATTATATAGTTATAATATAATAATACATACATTTTATATGAAATCAAACAACAACGAAAACTTACTATGATTACTATGTAGATAACACTATTTTTATTTTTAATGCACTAACCCGTGCTAAGGAACAAATTTAAAAACCTATTTAGAGGCTAAAAATTTCACCCATGCCGGGATTCGAACCCGCAACCTCTGGCTATCCGTACCAGCGCTCTACCAATTGAGCCAATGGGCGACTCACGGCATCAGTGAAATTTCGAACCTCTTTACAATATTCTCTGTATTACGTACAGGCAGCGACATCTGACTTAAGCAAATTGCATTACTTACAGCCCCGACTACCTACTTTGCAGTTAGGTTTAACATCGGAACGATATCACTGTACCCACATGATTACACTATTTTTATTTTTAATGCACTAACCCGTGCTAAGGAACAAATTTAAAAACCTATTTAGAGGCTAAAAATTTCACCCATGCCGGGATTCGAACCCGCAACCTCTGGCTATCCGTACCAGCGCTCTACCAATTGAGCCAATGGGCGACTCACGGCATCAGTGAAATTTCGAACCTCTTGTAGATAATCATAATAACATTACACGTCTTCAGCGAGATAGTGAGACTTTACCAGTCCTTTGAAGATAGGAAGGGACTTTGCTTTTCGCACTTCTTCTGACAAAGCATTCCACAGTCGAGCAGATTGCACAGAGAAAGAGGAGTCGTAGAAATTGGTGCGGTGGCATGGGATTTTAAGGAGTAGAGTTTGTAGATACACTATGAAGGTGTATCTACATTAACTTAGACCTACAGACTTAGACAGCCTTAGACTTTTCACAAAGAAGGTGAAATGCAATAATAAATTTACATGAACATAGAGAGATCCCTATGTTCATGTAAATTTATTATAATATTTCACCTTCTTTTCCTGCACTACCCTAAAGGTTTGCTGGAAGAGAATGACGCTTCTTGCATTAAGCACGCCCTTGTTCATTTACTCAAGTAATTAGTGCAAGAAAGAATTGAAATAAATAATAATAGATACTGTAAGGCTATCAAATGGGCGATATAGGCTAAGTGAGAGAAATCTTTCCGTCATGAACTTACAAAGCCTCGGGTCAAAGGTTCATTTATAAATTTTTCAAGAGTAACTTATCGCTTTGTTAACCTTTCCTAAGCTTCGGCGCTATTGGTCGGAATTGATTTGATTACGCAAGGCAATTTGGCGGCTTTTGACCCAAAGGTCCACTTCGCGTCGATTATTACTTCACCGCAGACCCTTCAGCTTACCAAGCCTTTGAGTTTACGCTAGGTGCCTATTTAACGGCGTATAGTAGCCTGCCTTTCCTATGCTGTCATACATTGATTGATCTGTTAGTTATATTGACTGGTGGTAACACGAAGAACTCGTGGCCTAGTGAAGCGCTCGTGGCCTAGTCGAACCGAGTGATTGAAATCAATCACTTGAGTTAAACAACAACAGGCGCGGTCAAGTGCAGGTTGAGTTACGTCCCGTGACTACCGGCATTTTTTTTTTGAGCGCTTCCTGCTTACACTATTTTTATTTTTAATGCATCACTAACCCGTGCTAAGGAACAAATTTAAAAACCTATTTAGAGGCTTCCTGCTTCGCAAGGCACGTCATTAAGCCATGTAATATGTAATGGCGGTCATTAAGCCATGTGAGATACCTTATAGGCGGCTTGATAACTTCTGTAACAGCTTGATAACGGCATGATATATAATAGTAAGGCCCGCCACTGCCTTACAATTGTCCACCAACCCGGACTTGGCCCCATGGTGGAGTATGACCTAATCTTCCCGCGATGCAGGAAGATACCCGTGCCCCAGCAGTGGGGGCATACAAGAGTTGGTATCGAACACTATTTAAGACAATAAATTTTGCGGCTGTGTAAAAAAACAGTCGGTTAATCTATACGTCCAACCGTGGTTCTTTGTTGACTACGGAACCCTCAAAAACACTTTTATTTAGATTTTATCACGTGACAATGACTCTAGATGGTTTCTCACTTTCATTAGGTCCATTTTGTTCCGAAATAACTGTTTGTACTGTCAACGCTGCTCTCAGCGGGGCCAATTAAAAGTTCCGCGCTGTGAAACACAGTTTGTAGACCTCGTAGTTTTTTTCAAACAGCTAGATTTAAGGGAAGACGCTTTGTCATAATCTGCTGATTATAAGCTACGTCTCTATACTATTATACAAAACAGCAGAGCACATCACAACTTAGCGCAGCGCAGTGCAGCGCAGCACAGCACAGCACAGTACAGTATAGTACAGTACAGTACAGTACAGTACTGTACAGTACAGTACAGTACAGTACAGTACAGTACAGTACTGTACAGTACAGTACAGTACTGTACTGTACAGTACAGTACAGTACAGTACTGTACTGTACTGTACAGTACAGTACAGTACAGTACAGTACAGTACAGTACAGTACAGTACTGTACAGTACAGTACAGTGCAGTACTGTACAGTACAGTACAGTAAAGTACAGTAAAGTACAGTACAGTACAGTACAGTAAAGTACAGTACAGTACAGTACAGTACAGTACAGTACAGTACAGTACAGTACAGTACAGCACAGCACAGCACAGCACAGCACAGCACAGCACAGCACAGCACAGCACAGCACAGCACAGCACAGCACAGCACAGCACAGCACAGCACAGCACAGCACAGCACAGCAGAGCACAGCCCAGCCCAGTTCAGCCCAGCACAGCACAGCACAGAACAGCACATCACAACTTAGCGCAGCGCAGCACAGCACAGCACAGCACAGCACAGCACAGCAGAGCACAGCCCAGCCCAGTTCAGCCCAGCACAGCACAGCACAGAACAGCACATCACAACTTAGCGCAGCGCAGCACAGCACAGCACAGCACAGCACAGCACAGCACAGCACAGCACAACTTAGCGCAGCGCAGCGCAGTGCAGTGCAGTGCAGCGCAGCACAGCACTGCACAGCACAGCACATCACAGCACAGCACAGCACAGCACAGCACAACTTAGCGCAGCGCAGCGCAGTGCAGTGCAGTGCAGCGCAGCACAGCACAGCACAGCACAGAACAGCACAACTTAGCGCAGCGCAGCGCAGTGCAGCACAGTACAGCACAGCACAGCACAGCACAGAACAGCACAGCACAGCACAGCACAGCACAGCACAGCACAGCACAGCACAGCACAGCACAGCACAGCACAGCACAGCACAGCACAGCACAGCACAGCACAGCACAGCACAGCACAGCACAGCACAGCACAGCACAGCACAGCACAGCACAGCACCTCTTAGCGCAGCGCAGCGCAGTGCAGTGCAGCGCAGCACAGCACAGCACAGCACATCACAACTTAGCGCAGCGCAGCGCAGTGCAGCGCAGCACAGCACAGCACAGCACAGCACAGCACAGCACAGCACAGACTTACCGCAGCACAGCACAGCACAAAACAGTACAGCATAGCATAGCACAGCATCTCTTGACATTTTACATTACTTACATAAATTATATTTTGTTCCTATTATTATTATTTTTTTATAAATATTCATGGACTAATATGTCCACAGACCTCGTATTATACAAATTAATATTATTAATTTGTCGTCTATCAATTGCAATATATTTTAAAAACCTATTTTGAGGCTAAAAATTCCAACCATGCCGGGATTCAAACCCGCGACCTCTGGCTATCCGTGCCAGCGCTCTATCCAACTGAGCTAATGGGCGCCTCACCGGCATCAGGGAAATTTTGAACCTCTTTACACTATTCTCTGTATTACGTACAGACAATATATTATTAACTTCCAATATCACACGTGGGTATATCACCAAGAAATCAAAAGAAACGTATGCATTTGCATTTACGTCTATAAATAGATATAAATCATCACAAGTCATGCCCCATAACACTGGTTTCTGCATTTACGTGATGAGATGATTTATACAGCATCCAGTGGCACCTTCCCTAACGCTAGATGGGTCAAGATACCACTCGGACGTTGCAGTGCCCATAAATTGTGTCTGTATCTGAATCGCTCGTAGCCCCAGCTGCCTGAGTGATCTTAAGCGATCATGAAGGTTAAGCAATATAGGGCGCGATCAGTGCATGGATAGGTGACCGTCTATGACTAAAGCCGGATTTACATTACGAAATTAGTGTCATGCAGGGTGAGTTTAATTTTACGAAAGTAGTTTCGATATACACTAAAGTAATTTCGTAAAATAATTAGTGTCGTGAAATCCGTAGTACCGCGGTAACCATGGCCCCGTCAGCATCTAAGCTATATTTTTCTATATTAAATGTGGTTAAAGAGATGCTTCTTTATAAACTTAAAAAAAGACTAGCAAAAAAAAAGACGTTGGTGGGTTCGAGGATGGATAGCAAAAAAGCATCTCGGGCATCCCTATTTTTATATTGTACGAGTAGGTGTTTCTGGTCCCACAGACACTCTTGTCCTTGATATGCATCAATGAATTGTATATTTTTATCTGTGCTCCATCGTTGGCTTGCCATTTTCAAACGCTTGAAGCGTGGCACGATGATCAATACGCACATCCGCACACCGCAGGCGCTTTCGCGACACTAGCTTCACGTCGCATCTACGCTATGAAACTAGTTGCATGACACTAATTTCACCAAAAATTCGCGCAGAGCACAAAAGTGATTAGCATTCGTGAAATTAACGCATGCATTATGAAAGTACTAAATTACACGTAAAACTGTTGGTAAAACTAATGTCACGAAACCAATTTCATGACACTAATTTCGTAATGTAAATCCGGCTTAGCGCTAGTGTCATTTTTGAGAGCGATTCCGTGCTACGCAAGACACGTTAAGCAGTTGGAGCCGGCTGCCGTCGATAGATGGCAGGCGTTAAGCCAAGTCAGAGGCATTAGACAGTAAGACCAGCCACTGGTGTTGTAAGCCTCCACCAATCCGGACTTGGCACCCGTGGTGGAGTATGGCATCTACCTTCCTCAGAGAAGAGGCCCGCGCTCCTCAGTGGGGACATAATGGGTTGCTTATGATGATGTTGTATCGGCGGATGGAATGAAACTTCAGTAATTTATTTAGTTCATTGTTATGTATTAAACGGGTCAAATCGGGATTATTTATTAGGTAAAACGTAACTTAAACGTACTCGCCACTTTAGTCTACCCGAGACCACGGCAACTGTAATGATGCCGAAACGTCGGGAAATAAGGTCATTACGTTTTACCTAACAAATAATCGCGATTTTACCCGTTTAAAATATAACTGTGTATAAGTATCGCGAATCATTAAAAATACTATTTATTATACTTTTTTTAATGCCCTAACCCGTGCTAAGGACAGTTAAAAGAAACCTATTTAGAGGCGAAAAATTCCACCCAATGCCGGGATTCAAACCCGCGACCTCTGGCTATCCGTGCCAGCGCTCTTTCCAACTGAGCTAATGGGCGACTCACCGGCATCAGTGAAATTTCGAACCTCTTTACACTATTCTCTGTATTACGTACAGGCAGCGACATCTGGCTGAAGTAAATTGCATCACTTACAGCCCCGAGTACCTACTTTGCAGTTAGGTTTTTACATCGGAATGTTATCGCTGTACCCACATGATTATACTATTTTTATTTTTAATGCACTAACTTATTTTTAGCCTCTAAATAGGTTTTTGAATACTATTTAGTCCGTTGTCTCCTGGCTACCCCTTAACAGTATGGCGGCTTGATTATACGCTCGGTCCGCTTTATTAGATTCCCAGTGGAGCCCAGCTCGTCCGTTTGCCTTTACTTTACACGAGTTCTAATCGAATTAAGAAACTATTGCAAATTCTAACTCTGCACCGCCACAAAGCTTGTTCGTGACACTGGTTTTGCCCTGAGTCTTATAACAAGTGGCCTCAGAGATGAAATCCAATGAGAACACCTTAAATCTGCTTTTCGAATTCTGAAAACGACGTTTCGAAAAAAAATTTTTTTTTTCAAACACACTGTTATTTTTCCAAGTCATCTAAGTATTCAACCTGTTAAATTCAGACCTCAAATCATAACAATTAAAAAGAATAGTATTCAACCTGTTAATTCAGACCTCAAATCTTAACAATTAAAAAGAATACACTATTTTTATTTTTAATGCACTAACCCGTGCTAAGGAACAAATTTAAAAACCTATTTAGAGGCTAAAAATTTCACCCATGCCGGGATTCGAACCCGCAACCTCTGGCTATCCGTACCAGCGCTCTACCAATTGAGCCAATGGACGACTCACGGCATCAGTGAAATTTCGAACCTCTTTTTAGCCTCTAAATAGGTTTTGAAATTAAAAAGAATAGTTTTTAATTTAAAATCTTCTGTAAGCAAACATTTGGGCGGTGAATAAAAGTAAAGGAATTGTATTCTACGTAACGTATCTTTGTGAAATTAATTCAATTAATTTATTGAAGTAATATTATAGACAAGAAAGCATTATTACACTAGATCGTACATGTTGCCCTCTAGGGCGTGACTATATATTAGTTGCGTGCTAATAAATTTTATATTCATTTTAATTTTCGATACATAACAACCCTTAAAAAACCTACATAAAAATAAAAAAACAACCCTTGTATGTCCCCACTACTGGGACACGGGTCTCTTCCTGCATCGCAGGAAAGTTAGGCCATACTTCCCCACGGCGGCGGCCAGAAATATTGGAAAAAATCAAACACGTACTTAAACCATAACTTTTCATTCAGAATCGTACTTGCTTTGACAGAGATCAAAAATGCTCCCCTACTCTCAATGTGGCAATTAGAGATATAAGGCCGGTTCAGACGACGCGATTTACTAGCACCTTGCAGTTACTTTACAGTTTGCTAATTCAATGCATAAAATATTTTAAACTTTCGCGACTTGAACACATAGAATATTTTCGGGGCTTAATCGCGTAGTAATTTATTGCTATGATATGTTCAAACCTCATCAGCCGAAGATGCGAACGAGTGCCAGCCATCAGTCTTCTCGTGACCACGATGACTGTAACGTCGAGGTAAAATAGCAATAAATTACTACGCGATTAAGCCCCGAAAATATTCTAACAATACATAAACATCTCGTACTACAGTGTTTTATATCGGCTTCCGCAACGGTTACACAGATTTTAAACGCTGCCGAAACGTCGGGAAATTACGTTAGTTACGGAAATAACACTCGCTCGTGGCCTAGGCGAACCGAGTGATTGGAATCAATCACTTGCTTAAGCAACAACAGGCGCGGTCAGGTACAGGATGGGTGAGCGTCCAGTGACTACCGCTAGTGGCATTTTGCCGAGCGCTTTTGTGCTTCGCAAGGCACGTTAGGCCCTTGGTGTCGGCTGTCATAGAATGGCAGTCGTTAAGCCATATCAGAGGCCTTATGGGTGGCTTTATAACTTCGGACAGTAAGGGCCGCCAATGTATTACAAGGTGGCCCCCGTGGTGGAGTATGGCCTGACCTTCCTGCGATGCAGGAAGAGACCCGTGCCCCAGCAATGGGGACATACAAGGGTTGATAACGGAAATAAGGTAATTACGTTTTATCTAATAAATATATAACTATGTATTATATATATATATATATATAAAGCTTAAGTATTAAGAAATACTTCTTCCTTAGGATATATTATGTTGTCCACTGCCGGACACAGCCCTCCCCTAATAAGTGCCATAGCGCCCTGTCTCCAGCTTGCCGCATCCAGCATCGGCCGGCAGTTTTTCGCAGATCGTCATCCCACCTGGTCGGAGGGCGTCCTACACTACGTTTGCCGAGTCGCGGTCTCCACTCAAGAACACTAAGAAATACTGTGGCAAAGCAATGTTTAGGGGATAAGCTTGTTAAATTCTGAAAAACTGGAGTAAAAGTAACCAACAAAAAAATATTTCATTCGTCAAAATCTGTCGCTGGTTTTTGTTTAGGGAACATAATATCGGGAATTATTACAAACATACATATATACGAGTCAAACACAATACCCTTCGTTTGGGCTTCGTCGCTTTCAGGTAAAAATAAGCGAAATCGAAACTAAGCTAATAGTCTATCGATCGATATCAACCCCCACTGCTGAAACACCGGTCTCTTCATGCATCACAAGAAGATTACGCCATGCACCACCACGGGGGCAAATTCCGGGTTGGTTTAGGATTGTAAGACAGTGGCGGGCCTTACTGTTAGAAGTTATCAACCCGCCCTTAAGGCCTCTGACATGGCTTAACGACTGCCATTACATGACAGGCGGCACCAACGGCTTAACGCGCCTTGCGAAGCACGGAAGCGGTTGGAAAAATGCCACTAGCGGTAGTCACGGGACGATTACCGACCCTGTTCCTGACTGCGCCTGTTGTTGTTTAACTCTAGTGATTGATTCCAATCACTCGGTTCTACCGCCTAGTCGAACCGAGTGATTGGAGACGCTTCACACGTCTCCACACGAGCGTTTCTAGTGCGAAAGTTTTGTTCCAGAAAGGATGATTAGTAAATAAATTTGGAGGGTCTGAGTGCTACTTTAGGCCTCAGGTACGGCCAAGTGATGGGGTCCTTAAGATGTTTTAATGAGTAAGTCATTAGGAGCGCGCGTGACCCGATTTCCATAAGTCCCCGGTTGTGAGTCACGAGCGAGGAGCACTCCCGTTACGTCTTTTTCCATTCCTGTCATTTTGAAACCGCTCCTAGCATATTTTACGGCACCGCAGCGGCGTGTCTCTAATCCAAAAATTTACTTTTCCTTCGGATTTGAGTATTAAGTTGTGTGACATATAGATAATTATGCCACACAACTTAATAATAGGTGAGTCGCCCATTAGCTCAGTTGGAAAGAGCGCTGGCACGGATATCCAGAGGTCGCGGGTTCGAATCCTGGCAAAGGTAGGATTTTTAGCCTCTTAATAGGTTTTTAAAATTGTCCTTAGCACGGGTTAGTGCATTACAGAATATCAGCGTTGTAGGCAGATACCTCGGTGGGTCCTACAACACATGCTGAGTCGGGAACCATTTCAGGGGCTCAATATCAGGGGCTTCAAACAAAACATAGAAAAATCAGGGGCTTTAAACAAAACATAGATTATTATTATTGTTATTATTGTTTTGCAAATCCATATTTTTCCAAGCCATGTTTATGTTTGTATGCCTTCTTTTATTTATTTTAAATTCTAAATGTTTTTTAATTGTCTATTCGCCCATTATTTGCTTTTTTCTATTTTGTTACTTGCTTCTTTTTAGCCTCTGTTTGTTTATATTGTGTTGTGAATTTTGTATGTATATATATATATACAAAATTCACAACACAATATAAACAAACAGAGGCTAAAAAGAAGCAAGTAATAATATATATATATATATATATATATATATATATATATATATATATATATATATATATATATATGTATATATATAGGTATTTTGTTGTGTTTTGCGAATTTGTTACTGTTCGGTCATGTTTTAGTATTGTGCCGTTGAATAAATTATTTATCTCTCTCTCATTAAAATTAAAAATAGCATAATAGGTAACCTGCCTGGGTAATATGGCAACGCTAGCCGTGCGTTCTTAAAATAAAAATGTCGCGACATTCCACTACATTAATTGTCATTTTCTGTCTGTTCCATGCAACAAAAGGCGTGAATCGTGCCATCGTACTACCTATGTTAGTTCCAAACCAGGTTAGTCTGTGCTATGTTAAGAAGGCAAGGCTATCACAAACACGCAAAAATACCTAGACATAGGTATACAAAAAAACCTATTTGGAGGCTAAAAATACTTTGCAGTTAGGTAGTCGGGGCTGTAAGTGATGCAATTTGCTTAAGCCAGATGTCGCTGCCTGTACGTAATACAGAGAATAGTGTAAAGAGGTTCGAAATTTCACTGATGCCGGTGAGTCGCCCATTGGCTCAATTGGTAGAGCGCTGGCACGGATAGCCAGAGGTTGCGGGTTCGATTCCCGGCATGGGTGAAATTTTTAGCCTCTAAATAGGTTTTTAAAATTTGTCCTTAGCACGGGTTAGTGCATTAAAAATAAAAATAGTATAAAGGTATACAAATCAAGTTCAAAGGCCTCCAGCAGGATTTGAACGCTCGACCTCTGGCATGGGAAGCCAGCGTTCTGCCGATGTCCTACCACCATCCGCCGGGCATTATACAAATTGGAACATACTGAGGTTTGAACTTTCGCAAGTGTGGCTAACGTTCTACCTATTAGCCATCACTGCCCGCAGGGCGTTCCTAGGTACATAACCCCGAACCTTCCCAAGTGTGGCTAACGTTCTATCTATAAGCCATCACTGCCCGCAGGGTGTTCCTAGGTATATACTCACGACCATTCGCAAGTGTGGCTAGCATTCTACCTATCCGCCATCACTGCCTGTAGGGCGTTCCGAGGTATATACCCACGAACATTCGCAAGTGTGGCTAACTTTCTACCTATTGGCCATCACTGCCCGCAGGGCGTTCCAAGGTACATACCCACCAACATTCGCATGTCCCTAGCATTCTGCCTATCCGACATCACTGTGCCTTATACAAATGAGGGCATTATACAAGAATGCAACCCGACTGCCCCCCGTTTGAGTCGCAGACGTAAATGACAGCAATTTGGACCGAGTCACACTAAACCCTGATTTCCAGTGGCAACTGATACCCGGGCCCATTACGTGACCTTACCGGATTCCTATACATGGGAAAGTTACCCTTGCAACGTTATTAGGCTACGTTACTGTAGAATACATCACTGCAGTTAGGTCCTCCCATTTACGAGCTGTTCTATTCGAGCTACGACTTTGATCAGTGATATTGCGAACAAATAATACCTACTAGAAATAATAATAATATCATTCCGATGTAAAACCTAACTGCAAATTCGGTACTCGGGGCTGCAAGTGATGCAAATTACTTCAGCCAGATGTCGCTGCCTGTAAATAATACAGGGAATATTGTAAAGAGGTTCAAAATTTCGCTGATGCCGGCACTTGCCTATTAGCTCAGTTGGGAGAGTGCTGGTACGGTTAGCCAGAGGTCGCGGGTTCGAGACCCGGCATAGGTGGAATTTACAGCCTATAAATAGGTTTTTAATGTTAAGCCTAGTATTAACTAGGCTTAACATTTCACATTTTTTGTGAATCTTATAAAAACTCAGACATAATTTAGGAGTCCTCTGTAGTTTTATATGCTGCTTGTCTCATTGTTCCTTAATATGAGGACAACCTTATTTAGTATTAGCAAAGGGGAAATAAAAGTACCCGGAACCGGCGTGCATGCAACGACTTATGAACGTTAATGAAGCGAAGGTGATCTATCAGGATACTGGCAATTGGCAGTCCCTGGTCCTCTGCCAACCCCTCTGGGATACAGGCGTGAGGTTATGTATGTATATAACATTTTGGTATTCATTACAAGTTAGCGCTCTGAAATTAGTGTAATTTTACAGGTGTTGAAACTTATACGATACCCAGACACATTTTTCTGTCATGAAATAGTGCAGAAATATCATGACTGAAAAATGTGTTATGTTATGTACCTATGTAGGTATATAACGTGCAATTGTACTTTGTGTGGCAATCTATCTTATAACTGAATACTGCGATTATACGATACTTAGATTGTTACCCGTTTTACATGCCTAATAAAAATAAAATAAATGAAACAGACAATGCTTCTTATGCAGTCGCACCTTGCGTTCAGCTCAAAATCTGTTGCTGAAGACACCTAGTCACTCGACGAAGTTCTTCAGCAACTCCTTCTCAGCCACAGCCGTCCGACTGTGGAATGCACTACCACTACTAATAAGACTGTCTCCTTCATCTGCGATATTTAAGTGTAGAGTGAAGGAATACTACTGTTAAGCACCGTATGGTGCCCTACTTTTCTGTTTTAATAATAAATATTTTATTTATAAGTCCGGGTTTATTCCATAATATTTACAAGACAATTACTGCTAGATAGAACAGAAAACTAAATTTAAAAACTAACATGAGTATAAAATTATACTATTTTTATTTTAATGCACTAACCCGTGCTAAGGAACAAATTTAAAAAGATTTTTTTTTTTAATTTTTTAAATTTTTAGCCTCTAACTAGGTTTTTATAAGTATAAAAGACAATATGTACAAAAAGTCAAAATAAAACAATAAAAAAGGTCTGTCGCCAACAACTTCCTTTCAATAAATTAAATAATTCAGTTACTTATATTACGTAGGTATATTATATTATTTCCTCTTCGCATATATAATTTATTTATTAGTATGTATGTATATCTTAATTATTTATTCATTTAATTATATAAGTAAGTTTATATAACTTTCAAAGGGTTGATATCATCATAAGTTATTATTAAATTGAGAAGAGATGTTTCACTGTGTATATTTTATGTTGACATTCATTCTTCTTTTGTTTTTTTTTTATTGACATTATATTCATATTTTCTCGTTTGAAAAACCTTACAGTTGAGCTTTTATTTCTAACATCGCTTGGATTAGTTAACAGGACATCATAAATCATACAGTCGTATAAAACTCATAACTTGTTTTATAATACGATTTTATTTCAAAAAGTGATCTTAGTAAATGTAAAACCTATTGATGGTGATAATAATGGTTGTCTTATTATTTTCTATTTTTCTTCTTTATATCAAAATTTTCCAGTTTAGCTGTATATTTATATCCATTCAACGCAAGCCTTTGAAATGTTTATAGTATACTTTTTTTTAAATAAACGTTTTTTTCTCTAATTCTGCTTTTGAAACACGGAAAGCCGAAGTATTTTAACTCCTAAATAAATCACATGCGAAAGCGCGCAAGCGTAATTAAGCTAAAGACGTTCTGAAAGATTTTCCTTTCTTCCCTTTTAAGACGAGAAGACCACTGAAGGCGTTAGAGTTATTAAAAGTTCATTGGGTAAATAATCGTGTTTGTAATCCAGGGCAACACGGCCAGTGTGGTGTGTGCGGTTTGGTTGCGGTTTGTAGGCGCTATTTCAAAAGATTGGCGCTTGGCTTGCTTAAAATTCCAAGTTTAAGAAACGAGTGTAGTAATTGTTAAGTTTTGTTACAGCTTTGATACAATGTGCACTCTATTTAGCTATGTTTCGGAAATTTTGAAATATATGCGAGTTTAAGACGTATCTTTGTTTTAATACTTGAAAAATCAAAACGTGTTATATTATCCAGTTGATAAAATGTTTGGTGACTAACAGATTAATTCAGGTCATTACTTACCATTGGTTTTATACCCCTACAATGGCAATTAAACTTTGTGTGACTTCTACAATCTACATTAATGTAGCTTAGGTATAGTCATACTTGATAACCTGTGACAGTAAGACCCGTCACTGCCTTAACTTCGTAAGGCCCGACCTTGAAAATAAAAATTGTTTTTGTGATCACATGAGGATGTTGGGCCTTAGAAGGTTAAAATCCTCCACCAACCCGGACTTGGCCCCGAGGTGAAGTATGGCTTAACTTTCCTGGGATGCAGGAAGAGACCCGTGCCCCAGCAGTGGAGACATACAAGGGTTAATATCAATGAATGCATTAAGTACATGAACACCGTAGCTAACGCCACGCAATCGCCACCGACACGCAGGATATGACAACAGCCCAGCTGAAAACAGTAGACCACTGGAGGTGTCGAATTTCTTAAAAGTTCACTGAGTAGATAATCGTTCTTTAGGCTTCTTGGGTGTTAAATTGCACAGTTCAGTTGTCAAAGGAAAGATGTTTTGAGAAAAGCCACAAAGACAAGACTGTCCCAGTCCCTACTTATTTGCCACCTACCTCATACTTAAAATTTTGTTTATTCATTTACGAGCTTGGTAATAGGGATTCGTTAAGTGATTTCTTTAGGGAAACTAGCATCAATTTGGCTTTCTAGGCTAAAAAATTCACCCATGCTGGGATTCGAACCGCGACCTCGGGCTATCCGTGCCAGCGCTCTTCCAACTGAGCTGAACTGTACGTAACAGAGAGAGTATTTATTGTAAAAAAGTTCGAAATTTCACTGATGCCGGTGAGTCGCCCATTGCTCAGTTGGAAGAGAGCTGGCACGGATAGCCAGAGGTCGCGGGTTCGAATCCCGGCATGGGTGGAATTTTTAGCCTCTAAATAGGTTTTTAAATTGTCCTTAGCACGGGTTAGTGCATTAAAAATAATATAATCATATGGGTACAGCAAATATCATTCCGATGTAAAACCTAACTACAAAGTAGGTACCCGGGGCTGCAAGTGATGCAAATTATGTCGCTGCTTGTACGTTATACAGAGAGTATTGTAAAGAGGTTCGAAATTTCACTGATGCCCGTGAGTCGCCCATTAGCTCAGTTGGAAGAGCGCTTGCACGGATAGCCAGAGGTCGCAGGTTCGAATCCCGGCATGGGAGGAATTATTAGCCTCTAAATAGGTTTTTAAAACACAGTCATATTTTCTTTCACGATTTTTTCCTTCATAGTTAGCGAATGGTATTTCTAAGTACATACTACGACTTCACAAGCGTATCTACGTTTCTTAGAAAACAAAGTCATTGGTACATGCCATTTTGACAACTAATAAGTTGATATCAACCCCTTGTATGTCCGCACTGCTGGGGCACGAGTCTCTTCCTGCATCCCAGGAAGGTAAGGCCATACTCAAGAACGTTGGCCATACTCCATCATGAGGGCCGAGTTCGAGTTGGTAGAGTAGAGTAAGACAGGAAGGTATAGGCCATACTTCACTTCGGGTGCCAAGTCCGGATTGGTGGAGGCTTACAAGACCAGTGGCTGGCCTTTCTGTCATAAGTTATCAAGCCACCCATAAGGTCTCTGACATAGCTTAACGACTGCCATTACGTGATAGCCGGCACCAACTTTATTTTATTTATTATCGACACAAAACAGCAAGGCAAAAATACAAATAATTCTTGATACTGATATTTCTATTTGACTCGCTAAAACATTGTGTCGAGAGCATGCGATGATTATATGCTTAGTATGAAATTGAAAAATGTTTATTTAAGTAGGATCATATTAATTTGTATAAGCAAAAGTTTCCTTTTTTTCATAATTTTAAGAGTCTTAGCAGGCGCTCATTTAATTTAATTATGTTATTAACCGAACAAAAGTGACAATTTTGCAGTAATATAATAAGCGGCTTTCGACGCCGCGTGGAAACTGTAATTATCAACTTCGACCATTTTGATTTGAGCTACGAATGTCATGATGTTCGTCGCTGAACATATATCGTTCTGGAGATCAGAAATCATTGGTCACGGCGTAATTTATTCTTGAGTGATGAAAAGGACGTGTATGAGTGTTGCCTAATTAAACAAATAGTGTTGGAACAAATAAAGTTACGAATTTAAAATATTAATATTTTTTTATGTAGGCATAGGCTTTCTTTCCGAAATAATGTATGGGCTTATTTACCATTCGTGCCCACCGCGGATTGGTGCTGTAAGGTGTTTGAACGCCTCAAACACACAGAAATATATATAATAAAAAAAATGTCTAAATATTATTATATCACGGTTATTAAAAGAAAATACTGAATATTAATAATGGTGGCTGTATTAATGTTATGTTAAATATTTACATACAAACATACATACATAATCTCACGCCTGTATCCCAGAGACCTGTAGGCAGAGACCAGGGACTGCCACTTGCCACGATCCTGACAGATAACATTCGCTTCATCAACGTTCATAAGTCGTTGCATGCACGCACGCCGGTTCCAGGTACTTTTTATCTTCCGCTTTGCTAATAGACTCCTCATTTGGTCGATGTATGACCGTCTGGGACGTGCCTTAACAGCCCTTTCACTCACATTCGCAATATATATTTGTTTCGTCAATCTTTCTTCTTTCATTCTTCTAATCTAGTATTTACTAATTATAAAACTATTACTGATTGTTGACGAAGCAACAGAGTCAGGATTGGATCAAGTCTCTAACTACCCGTCCAGTATACAAGCGTAAGATTGTGTATGTCTGTAATAAATACATAGAAAAGTACTTCTAGTTTCATTCTTCTAATCTAGTCTTTACTAATAATAATAACGATTAATGATTATTGACGAAGCAACAGAGTCTCAGGATCGGATCAAGTCTCTACGTAACTACCCGTCCGGTATACAAGCGTAAACTTATGTATGTCTTTAATTATACATAAAAAAGTACTTATAGTTCGGAGAGTTATATTTTTTTCGGAATCACTAGAGAAAAGATGGTAATAAAGATGGTAACGCTCCTTACAAGGAATAGTTACAGTCTTAAAACTAGAGAACGAAACTAATTTTGACAACTCGATGTCCGGTAAAATACAATTCTTAGGAGGTTACTTTAACATGAAATTAATATTATTTACGTATAATCATCATCTTAGATTAGGTTAGATTAGATAAAAAATCTTTATTGTACACACCACAATATAAAAGACTTTAAAAACCTCACATATCTAAGTTTTGCAGTATACATGTAAGCCTATTTGTAAAAAAATATACGACTACGTTGCAATGAATTTTCCGGATCTGAAATTGGATTAATGACTTTGTGCCTTTACCTAATTTTATCTAACGAGATTTAGGATCCGCTTTGTCATTTCGAAGGAGGCTTGAGAATACTCAATCTTTCCAAGAATTATCGTGAAATGCTTTGATTCGCAGTGGGCTCACGCATTAGCAATTTTTGAGGAAACGTGAACACCTTAGACATTCGGGTTTCCACGTTTTAAGCGAGTAGCCCATCACTATTTCGAGCTTGCTGTAGAGAAGCGCCTATAAAAGAGCTAGTAAAGAAAATCAATTCATTCACACTAAGAAAGATTCTCAGCAACTCGACATCAAAATGATAATTAATAAGTTGCAGAAATATCTAACATCAAAATTGGAAGATCCAGAACGACCATTACTGGGTCCTAATATGAAACACATGAAAATGTGTGGTCTTCTATTACCAAAAGGACCGCTGAAAAGAGTACTATGGTTGATAGTACATTTTCAGCTATTTATATTTGCAGGGACACAGAATTTGGAGTTGTTTCTGATGCTTTATAGAGGGGAAGATGTTCAAAGTTTATTGAACAACTTAAAGTACACCATAATTGGAAGTGTCAACGTCTTTAAAGTGAGTTTGTTCCTGGCTTGGCAAAATGACTGGATCAAAATATTCGACTACGTAACTGCATCTGACATCAAAGCAAGAAAAGAAATTGACAAGGAAGACAATAGAGTAATTAAAGCCTACACATCGTATTGTAGGAAGGTAACATATACATTTTGGGGGTTCACAATGTTTACGGTTTGTGCCATCACGCTACCAACTTTGATAAAGTATTTGATGTTAATATCGATGAATGGCGTTGATGGAGTCGACTATACGTCGTTGAATTTTGTCGTCAGACAGTGGGTCCCTTTTGATAGATACTCCAAAATAGGTAAGCGTTTATTTTAAAATAAAATAAAACTAAATATCCTGATTGTGACAAAGAAAACATAGATAGCTACATAAGAAAGAAGAAATCCCCAAACAAGTAACTTAGTATCTCATTATGGTAATAAAATCATACTATGCTTACTAAAATACCCATAAGGTTCTAGAAACTCTTTAAACATAATTCAATGACATTTCAGGTTATCCAATTTCAAACTTGTATGAAACTTATATTACTTTCTACGCTGGTCTGGCCATGAACGCCTTTGACAACAACACCGTTGTTCTGATGGTTTACTTCAAAGCTGAACTGGAGTTACTGAAGAAACACTGCGCGAAAATTTTTGACGTAGATAACGAAGAAGAAATCCGCATGAGAATAAAGGAGTGTCATGAGAAGCATATTGAGTTGGTAAAGTAAGTAAATAACTTCCATACTACACAATCACTTGTTCTGCTCCCAAACTAGGATACCCTTATCATCATCAACCCATTCTGTCCCTACCGAGGGGCACGGGGCTCTTCCCTGAGGAAGGTATAGGCCATACTCCACAAGACCGGCCCTACTGTCAGAAGTTTTCAAGCCGAAAAACTTCTGACAGTAAGACCAGCCACTAGTCTTACAAGCCTCCACCAAGCCGGACTTGGCCCCGGTTGTGGAATATGGCCTACACTTTCCTCAGAGAAAAGATCCCTATCCTCCGGTGGGGATAATAGTAAGTTGATGATGATGTAAGGTTGTTGTTAATTTTAAGAATGGACAAATAATTGATCATATTTCGGGGTTTTTTCAGACATGCGGCTTTGTTTAACTCCTGCCTGTCGCCAGTCATGTTCATCTACACTGTGGTGACTTCCGCAACGATATGTGCGAGTGTATTTGAAATAACTGTAAGTCATATTCCAGCCAGTCAGTCATATCCGTAGAAATGAAAATTAAACCAGAAAAAAATTATAAGTGCATGTTAGCGACACAATGTTATTGAAAAATTACGTCTAATGTTTTAATTGTTAACTATCTCAAGTTTTGTATAATCTTTTAAAATTTCTACTATGTATAGAAATAGCCCTAAAAATTAGCTATCTTTTAGGCTAACTCCCAAGTTTCTACCTAAAACCCAAAGGGAGTAATCTCATTTAAACGTTTTTTTAATTTTCCTGTAATGTTGTGTTTTTGCATTTATCATTTTATTCTTCGGAGCCGCCGATATCTACTCATATGAAAATATTATGTACGTCAGGAAAAGTATCAGTATTGTATGGAATCGGGCGTTACTTTGCAGAAATCGATAATAGCATTAAAATGCATTACGACTAAATACACGTACGAATTACAATATGGTTGTCCGCGTCACAGGCTCGGCCTAGTGCGGCAGCCCGCGAGTCCATAGTAGCACTGTTTTAGTTACACCTATGACTCGATACTCGATATTGTTTCGCGCTGTCAACCTGTACTAATTATGAATTTTCGTAACCTACCCGACTTCCACGACACAGGCTGTGCCTAGTGTGAGAGTTGCAATTGATCATCACTGTATTCTTGGATTTTTAAATAAAGCACTTTTTATTTATTATTATGTAAAAAATACTTGCTGAATTCCGCTAAATTAAGGCATCCTAAAACGTCAGTAACTTGAAAACTTTATGTAGCCAACACAATGTAAATATGAGAAATAAACATTAACTTTCGTTCCCACTATTAAGGCTGGCAAAGTTAATACATCCTTCATGGGGCATTGCATACGTTTCTATAATAAAATCCCTGAAGATATATTAAGCTTGCCGAAGTTTGGAGTTTGTTTTATTGTCTATTTTTCTCTAAAATGATCTACATTATTAAATGCACATTATTAGTTTGAATTGTAACGTTCATTACGCCGTAGTTTCTACGCAACTTTAAATAAAACCTTTTGATTTATATTATTCTGTGAGTATGAAAAACTCGTATGTTTTCATAGGTTCATTAGAATAAATTGAATACCATGAGGATTAAAAAAAAGTATCTACAAATGTTAGATAGTGTGGTGATAGCGGAGCGAAAGAACACCTCTCACTCGGGAGGTCATGGAATCAAATCACGACTAATCCCGTGTGCATATTGCGGACCGGCCAAAAACTTCAATATTCGTTCAACAAAAGTACTGAAAGCTGATAACAGTAGAATAGACGGTCAGACGGTTACTACATAGGCTGCTACTTATGTATGCGGAATCTGGGATTCCAATAATTTTAAACGCAATGTCTGACCTCCATGGTCAAATTCGTTCTTTTTTTAAATACTGGCCGCTAATATTTTTCTCTTATATACGTAAGTGTTTTGTTTTTGTTGGGTTTAAAATGTCATATCGCTGAAAAAATGCAACTCACTCGTGAAAATTTCGTGCTATGATTTATTACGATTTTCGACGTGGTTTAACGCAACAACAGTGCGTAGATCAATTAACTTCGACTTTTGGTGGTGAAGCTCCATCAAAAACGACTGTGTATCACTGGTTTAGTGAGTTTAATCGCGGGCGCAGTAAGCTCACGGACGAAGTTAAAGAAGGTCGCCCGAAATCGGTGGTTGTGCCACAAAATATTGAAGCTGTGCGAAAACTAATAATGCAAGACCACTATGTTACGTATCGCGAGATAGAGGCTATTCTGGGCATATGTATGACAAGCATTCATAGGATATTACATGAACATTTGTCTGTAAAAAAAATTTGTTCGCGTTGGATCCCGTAAAACTTAACTCAGGATCAAAAAGATGCTCGCGTCGAATGGTGCAAGAAAACCTTAAAAAAATTCAACGGAGGCGACTCAAAATCTGTTTATAATATCTACACAAGTGACGAATCCTGGATCTACGCGTACGATCCCGAAACTAAACAACAATCAACAGTTTGGGTGTTTCAAAATGAGCCGAACCCTACGAAAGTGGCTCGTGCAAAAAGCACTGTAAAGCAAATGGTGGCCTGCTTTTTTGGTATTAATGGCCATGTGGCTACAATACCACTGGAGAATCGCAGAACGGTTAATTCGGAGTGGTACACGACCATTTGTTTGCCGGAAGTATTTGAAGAAATACGCCAAAACAACCAGCGACGCAGAATCATACTTCACCATGACGATGCCAGCTGTCATACATCTCAGGAAACAACTACATTTTTGGATGGTCAAAAAATAGAATTGATGGGTCATCCACCGTACAGCCCTGATTTGGCTCCCAATGATTTCTATTTATTCCCAAATGTAAAGAATAAATTACGTGGTCAACGATTTTCGACCCGTGAAGATGCCGTAGATGCGTTCAAACAGCACGTTTTGGAGATACCTCAATCAGAGTGGAAAAAGTGTTTTACAAATTGGTTTCATCGAATGCAAAAGTGCATCGATCATAGTGGAGAGTACTTTGAAAAACAATAAAAGCATATTTAGCCATATACATTTGTTTATTTTTTCTATTCCGCATACATAAGTAGCAGCCCTCGTAAAAGAGACAGAGAGAGATATGGAGAAATCAAAAATAGTTCTATTAAAATTTTAAAAATCTATTTAGAGGCTAAGAATTCCACCCATGCGATTCAAACCCGCGACCTCTGGCTATCCATACCAGCGCTACTTCCAACTGAGCTCATGGGCGACTCATCGGCATCAGTGAAATTTTGAACCTCTTTACAATACTCTCTGTATTACGTACAAGCAGCGACATCTGGCTGCAGTAATTTGCATCACTTGCAGCCCCGAGTACCTACTTTGCAGTCAAGTTTTTACATCGGAATGATATCGCTGTACCCACATGATTATATTCTTTTTAATGCACTACCCCGTTTAAAAACCTATTTAGAGGCTAAAAATTTCACCCATGCCGGGATTCGAACCCACAACCTCTAAATTTTTAGCCTCTAAATAGGTTGTTAAATTTGTTCCTTAGCACGGGTTAGTGCATTAAAATAAAAATAGTATAAGCACTACCCCGTGCTAAGGAGGGAGTCCGTTTCTACACAGTAAAGTAGTCATGGGGTGCAGAGCTGCTCTGCCTCTACCCCACCTTGAAAATAGACGCAATGTGAGCCTTGCTACCTGTGTTCTATCTTTCGTGCTATGCCTCTCCTAGCGGGGATACGAGAGAACCTCCATTACACGCGGCCATCCACAGGCAGCGTTTCGAACTCCGAGTCGATTAACACAACCCGTGCTAAAGACAATTTTAAAAATCTATTTAGAGGCTAAAAAGGCTTTTCTATTAAAATTATTGAAACATTTTTTCAGACCGATATCAGCTTTGCATCTAAATTGTTTACTGCCCAATATGCGGCATTTGGCGTGGCTCAACTATTCCTATACTGCTGGCATGGTAATGACGTCTTGTACATGGTAAGCGTATCAATTTCTACACTCCTGTCATGTTAATGACGCCTGACACCTACAGACTTTTTTTTATTTTGCTGACTTAAAAAATACCCCATTTCTTGGATGTTTACATGTTTGTAAAGTCGTTTTTTCTGGTTCCGACGACACAGCTGTGCCTGTATGTAAAATTAAATTTTATGTTATGTTATTTTTATGACGAATACATGATAAGCGAATGATTTTCTTTGTTATGCTCGAGATACTGCTGAGTTACTAATGACGACTTTTGAACAGCTCTCACGGTAATGATATTTTGTGCAAGGTGGAGCGAGTGACTTTTACTCGTAATGCTGTTGATTTTATAATGATGTATTTACTAATGTAAAGATTTGTCGTCGGATAAACTTACTTAACGTTTTATCAAAAGAGTCCGATCAGGTTTACATAATTCAGCACGTCTTCACATGATTAAGGAAGGACTTTCTATATGTTTTACTTGTTAATGATATCGTGTACATGATGGGCGAGGCTTTTCTATTTTTTTGACATGGCAATGACGCTCTAAACATAGTGAGATAGTAATTTTCTTTTCACTGTTACCAAGGCAAATGAATTTTCTACAGCTATGCAGCCTTCAGTAAATCAGAGTCATTAATTGATGAAGAATGTCCATTTTATTGGACACTATGTATATATAAGATAAGATAAGAATATTCTTTATTGTACACTGGAAAAACAACAAATACAAAACAATTGCAAATATACATAGTACGATTGGCGGCCTTATTGCTAAAAGAAATTTATATCGGACATTATGAATATATCGAACAGTATCACTGCAAAACAAAATACATACATACATACATACATACATACATACATACATACATACATACATACATACATACATACATACATACATACATACATACATACATACATACATACATACATACATACATACATACATACATACATACATACATACATACATACATACATACATACATACATACATACATACATACATACATACATACATACAGACATACATACATAAATACATACATAACCTTACGCCTGTATCCCAGAGGGGTAGGCAGAGACCAGGGACTGCCACTTGCCACAGTCTTGACAGATCACCTTCGCTTCATCAACGTTCATAAGTCGTTGCATGCACGCACGCCGGTTCCGGGTAAATAAGAATAAATAACAAAAAAGATAAAAAACAAAATACATTTAATAATAATGTTAAATAATATATTTCTTTAGAAAATTTAAAAAGGAGAGATAGATAGAGAATACTTTATTGCACAATCAGAAAAAAAAATAATACATTCAGAAAAATAATACAAGAAACAATACACAAGAATTTTTAGCCTCTAAATAGGTTTTTAAATTTGTTCCTTAGCACGGGTTAGTGCATTAAAAATAAAAATAGTGTAATACACAAGAAATCATGATTCTTAAATCTAAGTAATGTTATACAACTGGCGGTTTTAACGCTTAGAGCATGATTCCATAAATCTCAGTAATATTATACAATTGGTGTTCTTATTGCCTAGAGCGATCTGTTCCAAACAACTTTAGGACTGGATTGCATGAAGAATATGTTATGAATATTAGTATATTATTGTTGAAACAGGAGTTGTATAAATGAACTCTAACCGACATGTTGTAGAAGTTGCGCATTTCAGAAACAGTCCCCGTATAGAGCTGTTGTATCACACCCTATATTTTGAGCATAAAGGGACTGTGTTTTACCCTGTATATATTTTTTACACTCGGCTTTTTGTTTAGATAAATAGATAGAGAACACTTTTTTGCACTTATAAATGGAAATTACACAGATATTTTCTAACATAAGAGTATAGACGGCGGGCTTATCACTAAAAGTGATCTCTTCCAGACAAACTCTTATTTTAGTTTATTTTCAGAGTCACGAGCTTATGAGGGGTGTTTACGAGGGCAGTTGGTGGAAGTACAAAAAGTTAAGAAAGGAAGTAATTTTACTGACAGGACAGTTGGAAAAGAAAGTTTTCTTTACTTCGGGGCCTTTCTTCAACATTACTGTCAGTTCCTTCATAAGTGTAAGGTCCTGTTGTTTGTACAGAGTGTAAGATAAGATAAGAATATTCTTTATTAAGAGTGTAATTCTTAGACACGCTGTAATCTGGTTGGTATATAAACCGCGGTTATATAAATAGTGTTGGCAATAATGCAACAATGAGTGAATGAAAATAACTGAGTGAATGATGAATAAAGAATAATAAAAATAAATAATAGTTCTGGCCATTTCTCGCGAAGAATCGACAACCGTTGGAGTAAACGTGTTCTTGAGTGGAGACCGCGACTCGGCAAACGCAGTGTAGGACGCTCCGGCCAGGTGGGATGTCGATCTGCGAAAAACTGCCGGCAGATGCTGGATGCGGCAAGCTGAAGACAGGGTGCTATGGCGCTCATTAGGGGAGGGCTATGTTCAGCAGTGGATTAATATAGCCTGAAGAAGAAGAAGAATTATGAATGAATGAGTGAATGAACGTTTCTCTTCTATATTTTTCTCTGCGTGCGTCAGAGTGGGTCAGGACGGTTAGAGTGGTATTGCTACAGTAACTTCATACATGTACGCACCTTAGAAAACAAAGTCATTGGTACATACTCGCACGAGAATCGAATCTGAGTCTGAACCTGAAACCTGGCTTCCGAGTCCAACGTTCTACCCACTAGGCTACCGCTGCTTCACAAAAATAATAGTAAAAACCTATTTGGAGGCTTAAAAACACCCACGCCGGGACTCGAACCCACGACCTCTGGCTAACCGTGCCAGCTCTCCCCCAACTTATCTAATGGGCAACTACCGATATGAGTGAAATTTCGAACCTAAGTAAGAATAAAAATAAGTAAGAATACAGAAAGTATTGTTGAACAATATTTTCTGTATTATATTTACAGGCAGCGTCATCTGGCTGAAGTAATTTGCATTATTTGCAGCCCCGATGATGCAGGGTGGAATTTTGAAGCCTATAAATAGGCTTTTAAAATTGTCCTAAGCACGGGTTAGTGCAATAAAAATAATATTATAGTACTCTAATATTTTTCTTCAAAAGTTTTTGATACTTTGCATAGAAACTAACTACAAGGTTAAAATGTCTTTTTGATAAGTTTGTTTCCAATTTTAAATTCGAGCAAACATCGATTAACGATCGCGAAACGTATTGGCAATGATTCATTGCAAATTGATTGTAAATGATAAGCAAACTAGGTTTTTTTATGCACTAACCCTTGCTAAGGACAATTGTAAAAAAACCTATTTAGAGGCTAAAAGTTCCACCCATGCCAGGATTCGAACCCGCGACCTCTGGCTATCCGTGCCAGCGCTCTTCCAACTGAGCTAATGGGCGAAACTAGTTTTACGAAAAGCCTTCTTAATACCATTACGTCTGTTAGCTTTTAGAATATACCTCGGCTACTATCGGATAGAATCGGATTTATTCGTGTAAGGGCTGATTTTTCAATAGTCAGATAACTTTTATCTGAGGAATAAAAATGGCGGTTTGACAGCTTATGTATGAAAATTATTTCAAATTGCCATTTTTATTCCTCAAAGAAAAGTTATCTGACTATGGAAAAATCAGCCCTAATACAAATATCGGAACAAATATGAATACGCATTTAATTCAATCAATACGGACATATTCGTGTAATAGAAATATCGGAACTTATTACACTTAACTTTACGTAACTTTTCTAAATAGTGAAGAAAAGTTTTAGAGCAGGAAGTAGTACTAGTGTGCTTTCAGCGAAAACCGAAGCCTACTCTATAGCCCGAGGTATATTCTAAAAGCCCACGACAGCTGGGAGGAACTCGTTGTGGACAGAGAAGCCTGGAGAGCAAAGGTTCGGGAGGGCCGCAAGACCTGCGACGAAGTATGGTGCTCGGCACTGGCGGACAAGAGAACCAGGAGGCACCAATTCCGAAATGACCCGGCTCCGGACCTTCTCTTTATATGTCCTACATGCGGCAGGGGCTGCCGCTCTCGAATTGGACTTTTCAGTCACTCAAAAAAGTGTCAAGTCCTGTGTCCTTAGGCACTGTTTGAATCGTCCGTGATGGACGCAAAGGCCTATGATGATGATTCTAAAAGCTAATAGACTATAACTGTACTTAAGTTACATTAACTTCGTTTATTTTTTCCAGATCATAAAAGGCGCTTATAGTTTTTACACTTTAGTGAGCAAGAACAAGCAATAGTTTTCACTTTTATACTTTTTTCGATGGCGGGAACAAGAAGTCAGGTCAACAAGCTTTTAAAATAATATAATTAGAGGCTATAATGCATAAGCACGACACGAAGTTGCCTTGCAGCCTATTATGTAAGTCGCACTGTAAGGCTTATGAGTGTAATTTTACAGTCAAAACTCTTAAACGGTCAAAACTATTTTTATAAAACCTATTTAGATGCTAAAAATTCCACCCATGCCGGGATTGGAACCCGTGACCTCTGGCTATCCGTGCCAGCGCTCTTTCCAACTGAGCTAATGGGCGACTCACCCAAATGGGCATCAGTGAAATTTCGAACCTCTTTACAATACTCTGTATTACGTATAGGCAGCGACAATAGGTTTTTTTTAATTGTTCTTAGCACGGGTTAGTGCATTAAAAAGGAATATAATCGGTCAAACCTAGTTTTGACTGCTAAAATAGTCAAAAGTACTTTTATCCAAAGCTTCCAAAGCCACATTTGAAATCATAAATGGTAAAAACACCTAAAATTACGCATCACTCAATCTGCGACCACAAAAATATAGGTGCGACGAAGCGCGTAGCGTAGCGGAACGCGAAGGAGCGTGTTAGGTTGAACATGGAAGACCGAAAACCAACTCGACATTGCTGGATACATTATTAAAATTTTACTTTATTTTGCGGAATTTGGCTTTTAGTAGTCAAAAGTACCTAGTTTTGAACGTTTCAGAGTTTTGACTATAACCTATATAAACATTCAGGTTTCCTCATATAGTTCTAGAATAAAAGAAAATATATGCATTGACACAAAATTGATTAGATATTGTTAATAACGACGAGCAACTTTTTTTTCTTCACCCCTGTTCTTAATATCAGTAGTTTATTTGGCAGTTGGTGATTGTTCTCATATTAACTTGTGTATTTCCAATTAGATTCGTATAAGCCAACACGGCAGGATCGATCGATATCAACCATTGTATGTCCCCACTGCTGGGGCTCTTGTCTTTTCCTGCATCGCTGGAAGGTTAGGCCATACACCACCACGGGGGCCACGTCCGGGTTGGTGGAGGATTTCAAGGCAGTGTCGGGCCTTACTGTCAGAAGTTTTCAAGCCGCCCATAAGGCCTCTAACATGGCTTAACGACTGTCATTACATGATAGCCGGCACCAACGGATTAGCGTGCCTTGCGAAGCATGGAAGCGCTCGGAAAAATGCCACTAGCGGTAGTCACGGGACGGTCACCCATCCAGCACCCGACCGCGCCTGTTGTTGCATAACTCAAGTGATTGATTCCAATCACTCGGTTCGGTCATTATGGCTAATGGCTATGACTAATGGCAATCGCTAAGCCACGAGCGCTTCTCATATTAATGTTATTTCGGAATCAAATGATACAATTTGCTTGAAAATGCAAACCGCAATCAGGGATTTGCTCCATGTCCAACTCTCAACGAATAATCAGCGGTTATTCGTTGACCACAATTGAGTCGCGTGATTAACCGTTGACCTCTCAATCCATTTAATAGCTAGCTGGTGCCCGCGACTTCGTCTGCGCAGGATTTGTATTTCGTGTTGCTTATAGCAGTGTGGCGTAGAACAGAACTAACGTATTACAATATTACATAAAAATTATCATATAAATAATTTTTGGGTCGCCTTGCTATTGGACTTTCTGACTACTGTCCGCCACTGACTTGGCTCCCGTGGTGGAGAATGGCCGAATATTCCTACGATGCAGGAAGAGACCCGTGCCCCAGCTGTGGGGCATACATACAAGGCTTGATATCGGTTACTCGCTGCTAACAGATAAACCGAACAGGTTTCCGAGAGCGGCTAGATTGTAAGAAACACTTGTTATTTTACATATTTCACAAATAAAAAAAAAACTTTGAAAAAAATTGCACTTAAGCCCCTTTCATAAATTAACAATCTTAACCTCACCTAACTTACCTTAGGTGAGGTTAGGATGTTAGGAAAAAAAATTTAACCACAAGCGATAAGCTCTACCGTGGTAGATCTGAGTGTCGTATATTTTGTTTGCGATATTTTCTTTCGTGCTACTGTTTAAGTGAGAACAGCAACTTTACAGCATGGACGTGGAGCACAATCATGTATGCCCCCACATAACTACCCCTCTGTTTTAGCGGTATTACGTCTTCTTACCATTCCAGAGGCTCCTTAGTCCTAGACGCCATCTGGGAGCCGCCGTACATTTGTACAAATGGCGTCAGTCTGGTCACTTTAGGACGCTGCGTCCAACGCAAACTGTGATCAGTTTTGCGTTGGATCAGATCAGATCAGTTACAATATTATAATTGAATATTTTTCATTATTCGTTTTTCAGACTCTGCTCATGTCTGAGGTCATTGACCGATTTTCTCAATCGATTTGGCACGAACTATACCATAGTGAAAATTATTATTACAAGCATACTTACGCAAAGCGTATAGTATTTTTATTATATATAACGCATAATTCAACTCACCGCAACCGATTTTAAAAAAGGATTCTTACCTGGTAGACCAACAACCAAGCTCATTTCTTTCCAACGTTTGTGTTTCAACACATTGTTTTTATAGACTTTATCGCTAGCATCAAATAAAATCCTGTGTAATTTTATTGATTCAATTAGTAATTCGTCTTGCTCCCTTGCAAATTTCACCATTGTTGACAAAAACGCGACGTCCGTAACGCCAGAATGCTCCGAAATGACTGCGTAGGCGGCGTATGACGTAGGGACGCGGCGTACGGCGTCCGTGCCCCGCGTCTGGCGTATGAGAGAGACCACATCAGTACATTTCTATAGTAAGCATCGTGACGCGACGTACGGCGTAACGCTGTACGCGGCCTACGGCGTTTGTTGCGGACCGACGCCTTAAGGGCCCTCTAGACGGGCTACACCTTTTGTGAAATATTAAGCTACACTATATCCCGAAAATACAAAAAACATTTTAATGCAGCACATGGCTGGAAAATGTATATCCTGGCCATTCCCGGCATCAGTTCTTCAACAGTAACAGTGTCTTTACACGGGCTACATACATAAACACGGATGAACCAAATTAAAAAGAAACAAAACAAACACGAACATCGCTCTAGTCGAACAAATCGCAGCAAACTTCACTTCACGTAGCGTAAAAAAGGGACGCACTTAGGCCGTAAAGTGAGACAGGCTGAGAAAATATTTTATTATTATTATTTTATCAGTATTTTCGATTGCAAAGCGATCGTTCCGGCCATATGGCTGGGATACTAAAAATTCCTCGCATACACAAAAAATATGTCGCAATATATCCTGGCCATACTAAAAATATTGCCAAATATTTCATAGTCTAGCCGTAAATGATGGCTGATGCTACCGGCCACACATTTGCAGCTACCCATTTTCGTGAAAATATGGCCCGTCTAGTGGCCCTATTACGAACTTACGAACACTCATAATTGCGTGGCTATAGGTTGAAGAAGAGGAGTGAGATTTAGAGGAATCTCGTTTAACAAAGATCCTTTAGGCACGAAAATCTAAAAAAGGTAATATGTACCCAACTGTGTCTGAGTTAACTAGCTGTTCATCAAAAGCGACGGATTTATACACGGAAAATTCCCGGGAATGACCACGTGACCAGAAAGCTGAACGCTCCCAGATCCTGGAGATTAGTTGCAGTGTAAGGCTGCATGCCCGTTTACTGGTTAAAGTTATCGGTGAATTGCAAAATGTTTGGCGTGGATATGCATATTATGTACGTTAGGAAAAATGTAAACAAAATGTAATTTTTACTACAAATAAACATATTCTTTCGTTTCCAGTATTTACGCTGGTAAAGAATAATACATCCTTGATGCTGCTTTCATTACGACTTATAAAATAACATTTTGAATCTATGACTAGCAAAAAACTTTAAATAATCGCATTTGAGACCGTGATTACCTCATCATTATCGTCATTATTAAACGAAAAATCAACAAACTTTAAACAATCGGGAAAATTATATAAAAAAAAGCAAAAAATAGTTCGTGATCTCCACTTAAAAACCTTTGAACTTCATCGAGTATCAGTTATCGTATCCATAACAGAAGTTGGTTAAAAATATACAAAATCTTAGGCAAGTCTGGATGCAGCTTTAGCTGGACATCGCTTTATATTTTACGATTGGGTTAGGTTGTTAAATTTTATTTGTGAAATTCCGTTTTGCATATCGCTGTGTACATCTGCGGATAGGAGCGACTTTAAATTCATACGGGTTTCACCCGGACATTTGTATTACCACCATCATTTTATCAATTTTAATGAAGTAGGCTAGAGGAAATGAAATGAAATGAAAAGGTTTTATTAAAAGAAGCGCAAAAACTACGGCTTAGTGAACGTTAAAATTCAAACTAGGTGTCCATTTCAAAATGTATTCCATTTTGGAGAAAAATCGGACAAAAAAATTTCAAACTTAGCAGGAAGTGGCCACAGGGAGGAAAGGAGACCTAAAGAATTATTGTAATTTACATCTAATATACAAATACGCACCGCTACATAATAAAAAATTGGTGACCTTTTCAAAATCGACATAATTTTTTTAAAAAAAGGACTACATAACTCCTAGCTTAGTCTTTTCAAAGTCCCTTGTGAAATAAAACACAATGGAAAAATTATATCGTATGCTGATGACACAGCCTTGTCTTTTTCGGGTAATACTTGGGAAGAGGTCTATAATACAGCGCAGACTGGATTCACTGGTGTAAAGGAATGGCTTCAAAATAATACTTTAACCTTAAACGTCGATAAATCTAAATACATTACTTTTGCAATTCGAGAATCGGTCGCACTTAACCCTCACCTTAAACTAATCGCACATGACTGCTCATCTCCCCGGTCACAAAGTTGTCCCTGTCCAATTTTAGAAAAAGTTAAATCTATAAAATGTCTCGCTATAATGATTGATAAAAAATTTAATTTCAAAGAGCATATTGCGCTTGTCAGTGCACGTATCCGTAAATTAATACATGTATTTAAGAATCTTCGCCAAGTACTTGATCCAATTCGCATGAAGCAAACGTACTTATCACTCTGCCAATCACTGATTACATATGGCATTACCTCTTGGGGAGGCTCTAACAAATCATCCTTAATTATACAATTTTTATCTTTAATGCACTAACCCGTGCTAAGGACAATTTAAGAAAACCTATTTAGAGGCTAAAAATAGGCTAATCATGTGGGTACAGTGATATCATTCCGATGTAAAAACCTAACTGAAAAGTGGGTAGTTGGGGCTGTAAGTGATGCAATTTACTTAAGCTAGATTTTACTGCCTGTACGGAATACAGAGAATAGTGTAAGGAGGTTCGAAATTTCACTGATGCCGGTGAGTCGCCCATTAGCTCAATTGGAAGAGCGCTGGCACGAATAGCCAGAGGTCGCGGGTTCGAATCCCGGCATGGGTGAAATTTTTAGCGTCTAAATAGGTTTTTAAATTTGTTCCTTAGCACGGGTTAGTGCATTAAAAATAAAAATAGTGTAATCATGTGGGTACAGTGATATCGTTCCGATGTTAAACCTAACTGCAAAGTAGGTAGTCGGGGCTGTAAGTAATGCAATTTGCTTAAGTCAGATGTCGCTGCCTGTACGTAATACAGGGAATATTGTAAAGAGGTTCGAAATTTCACTGATGCCGTGAGTCGCCCATTGGCTCAATTGGTAGAGCGCTGGTACGGATAGCCAGAGGTTGCGGGTTCGAATCCCGGCATGGGTGAAATTTTTAGCCTCTAAATAGGTTTTTAAATTTGTTCCTTAGCACGGGTTAGTGCATTAAAAATAAAAATAGTGTAACAATTGAATATCTCCCAAAGAGCCGTACTTAAAGTGTGCACATTTAAGCCCTTCTTTTTCCCCACCACAGCAAATTCTGCGAAGTCCCAACAGTGCCTCAACTCTTTCTGCGTGATATAATTACTAAACAACATTCTAAGCTAATTCTCGACCTTTCACAAACGGCAAGTCGTAGAAATGTTAATGTGTGCAAATTCAAACGCCGTTTTCGCACCTCTTTTAGTCAACGATTTATTGAATTCCTGGGTTCTTTTGTTTGCAATAAGGTTAATTAAGTGATCAATATCTATCAAAAAAGTAAATCTGATTGTGAGCGGATGGTTTTAAAGTGGCTTCAACAATTGATTTACGAAGAAACAGAAATAAATATGTCTGTTTTAAAATAGAAGAAATATCACTAGGTTAAAAGGGAAAATAATAATTCATATTCATTAGTTTATACTATTTTTATTTTTAATGCACTTACCCGTGCTAAGGACAAATTTAAAAACCTATTTAGAAGCTAAAAATTTCACCCATGCCGGGATTCGAACCCGCAACCTCTGGCTATCCGTGCCAGCGCTCTTTCCAACTGAGCTAATGGGCGACTCACAGGCATCAGTGAAATTTCGAACCTCTTTACACTATTCTCTGTATTACGTACAGGCAGCGACATCTGGCTTAAGCAAATTGCATAACTTACATTACTAAGTTGCATTACTTACTTGATTAGTTTACCAATTACTTTAACACTTATAATACAAACAACACATACACACACACACACATACACACACACACATAGAGAGAAACAAATCATTTATATTAGTTTGATTTTGCTTTTGTGTTTATTTATATAAATTTATTTTCTAAGCAATAAATTATAGCTGCGATCACTTCTGTAACTAGAAACTGACCCACCTCATCGGGGAATTGGCACTGCTTGCTGTAATACAGGTGTCAAGACTAGCATAGCAACAGAAGCTAATATAATGTTTATGCTTCATAAACTAATTGTAATTTTAAATTGTATCAACTGTGTAAGATTTGTGGAAATGAATATATTCTTATATTCTTATCTTAATTATTAAAAAACATTGAACTCATGCATCGTACTGGCTTTAATTCCAGACATCATTGTCATCGAAATAATCCTTTATGTTATAGTAGCCCTTTTGGCACAAAGTGTACTTAACAAATTTTTTGAACCACGTTTTCAAGGCACGTTAAGCAGTTGGTGCCGGCTGCTGTCGATAGATGGCGGTCGTTAAGCCAAGTCAGAAGCCTTAGGGCGGCTTGAAAAACTTCTGACAGTAAGACCAGCCACTAGTCTTGCAAGCCTCCACCTTCCGGCTTATACCTTCCTTAGAGAAGAGACTCGTGCCCCTAGGTGGGGACATAATGGGTTGATGACGATGAATGAGATGTTTTACAAAGTCATAAACCTCACTTTTCTTTGAACACTTTTGCCTGACTATTGGCAACACTAAGTATAGCAACACTGTTGCTCCATAACTTTTAATTTTTTCTCTTGGACGTGGCGCCCAATTAGACAAGGACATTGTTATACCGAATTTTTTTCGTGTGTTCATCGCTTGTCCAATAAACTGAGGCAAATGAGACTCTTTTAAATCCAGATCAAATCCATTTACAGTCCACTGCCAACTCAACCCAACACTGTCCTCGGCTAGGGTCTGGGCTTCTGTATTTCAAACTGTAATCGGATGTCTATTTTCCTTCTTGTTCTAAGCGTGTAACAATGCAAACCTCTTTTCTATCTATCATTTTGAAATATTTAAATTGTGTCACACATTTTTTGATTTCCCTAATTTTTCATCATTACTACTTTACCCTTCGACCAGATCTGACTATTTTACCTGCTTATCCGTTTTTATCCAGTTCTCCTGTTTTATTATATTACTAATCTACAAATAAAACAACACCTGAAGTTGTTCCAGTTTCTATTATTTATCAAAGATATACGGCATCACAATGGCGCCCAACGTGGGGCGGGGGATATACAACATCACAAGCGTATCAATGGCAAGCCATCTAGGTGAAAGGATTTGCCATTTTATTCTATTTTGGCTTGTCTATTTTCTTTTTATACCCACAAAAAGTGGAAGAAATCATATAGAAATGTACTGAGCGATTGTTGAACTTATAACTAGGGGCCAATTTTTCAGTCGTCGGATGAAGATTGCCTGGGGAGTGAATTGCATGCTGTCACTGTCTAAATCATACGATAAGACAGTAACAGGGTGTTGTCTGACTATTGAAAAATCCGGTCTGAGTAATACATTTTCCAAAGTTTTGTAAGTTTATGTTTAAGTGCCTACAGTACAATTAAGTTCAGCATTCGGAAGTAGCCTGGCTACCCATAGCACAGGGAATCCTAGTTTAGGACACAAATGTAACACTTTGCAATAAATAAAATTTCTTTATTTTTTATTCTTTAATCAGCGTAAGGGACTCATTAGGGGAGGGCTATGTCCAGCAGTGGAATACATAATACAGCCTGAAGAAGAAGAAGGAGTAAGGGACTCGCTGATTGTTGTCCAGGGAGCGCCAGACATACGGGCTCAGTGAGTACGTGGTTTTGAGTATGGCCTAACCTTCAGAGTATGGCCAACACGTGGTTGGCGACGTTTCAAACTAACCAGAGAGACATGTGTCAGGTGTTAATTTTACAACGCTCGTTCTATGCTTTACTTCTATGAATTTTCTTTTATGTTCCTTTTATATCTGGCAATAAAGAAAGAAAGAAGAAGAGAAAGAAAGAAAAACATTTATTTAACGCCACATAGACATACAAAATTTGACAGAAAAGGAAAATACAGAAGAGCAGGAGTAAAACAAAAGCAAAAGAAAAGACGAACTACAGATGAAAGAAATAAACATAAATTCCAACGATACACAGTATGTCGATGCAGCGGAAAAAAGGCCTCATGCCTTTTTTCCGAAATAATTTTTTAATTTTTTAATATTTTTTTCCGAATAAACAAAATTTGTCTTTGTCTTTGGCTTTGAAAACGGATTGTTAGCAGTGATATTGCTTGCTTGGTCACAGAGACGTTTCGTATATAGTCTATCTTCAGTAAAGTTTTCCCTTTTAAAATAAAAAAAAATTACCTTCCCTTTCCCTGCTTCGCAAGGCACGTTAAGCCGTTAGTGCCGGCTGTCATATTATGGCAGTCGTTAAGCCACGTCAGAGGCCTTATGGGTGGCTTGATAACTTCTGACAGTAAGACCCGCCACTGTCTTACAATCCTCCACCAACCCGGACTTGGCCCCCGTGGTGGAGTATGGCCTAACCTTCCTGCGATGCAGGAAGAGACCCATGCCCTAGCAGTGCGGATATACAAGGGTTTATATCGATCGATCAAGCTATTGAATTGTCAATCCGCTATTTAGTGGGCTACCACATCACATCACACTTCACACTAATATTATAAAGGCGAAAGTTTGTCAGTGTGTATGTTTGTTAATTCTTCACGTCTAAATGGCTGGAGCGAGTTTAATAAAATTTATATTCTTTTAATGCACTGACCCGTGCTAAGGTCAATTTTTATAAACCTATTTAGAGGATAAAAATTCCACCCATGCCGGGACTCAAACCCGCGACCTCTGGCTAACCGTGCCAGCGCTCTCCCAATTGAGCTAATGGGCGACTCACCGGCTTCAGTGAAATTTCGAACCTCTTTACAATACTCTCTGTATTACGTACAGGTAGCGTACTCGGGGAAGTGATGCAAATTACTTTAGTCAGATGTCGCTGCCTGCTGACACCCTGTAATAACACATAAGCTACGTTTTACTGCGGTAAAATAATTATCTTATTCCCATGGGAAAGTCGAAAAACTGCGGGTAACACCGCGGGACACAGCTAGTTTATAATAATATGGTGTTTCATGATCACAACAATCATGAACCAACCATGGCTGGACCGATGAACTGAGGCAAATTGATGCTAATGGATGGATGAGGATGGCCAATGTCCGTACAAGATAGGATCTTTGACCACCAGTGGGCAGGATCGGACTGATTGATTGATAATGGTAAAAGTCAGGTTAGTGAAGGCGTGGGCAGGCCCTCCACCGGTTTGACGACCTAGTTACGGTGGTGGGAAGTGGCTGGATGTGGACGGCATAAGACCGTGCTTGGAATACCATGAGGGAGGCCTACGTCCTGCCTTTGCGTCAATTAGCTGATGATGATGAGTTTGTAAAGAGATCGCCTGTGTTTTTCACAGACAGTTTAGAGTTAGTGAAATAATTCTCGGCACACGTCTGGATATGCGCCAGCACTTTAATTAATCCAGCATGTGTACCAGATCCGAGTTTAACTGAGGACGACACCGAGCTACGATTGTTCTGTGTTTGTAATTCAACTAGTCAGTCTCGTCAAAATACAAAAATGATCTGCACTAAGCCGCTAGGGCTAGCTCCCGGGACGTCTCGCGTCTAGAATTCCCGGAACGTTCCATGAATAAAGTTGTCTCGTGTCCTGTAACTTCGGGTAGAGACTCATGACACGGTTTTTGAAATAGGCTATTTGACAGTGTAAAAGAAAAGTATTACTTTTTTATATTTTGTATCTATTATGAGTTGTAAAACCGATTCAAGGCAATTTAACTTAAAAAAAGGGATATTTTTGTAAAAAACTAGGAAAAAACTTAATTATTTTGTATCTACAGCAATTTTATTGAAAACGGCCAGGGTTGGTCGAATGTATAATGAAGTCGCAGGTCAATAAATAAAGCGATCTGAGAACCCGAGAGTCGACTAGACGTTTGTTTCTTTACTGACCTGTGACGTCACTAATTCTCTGTGCGTTGGCATATGGCGCAAGAGCGTTTTGTCGGTTTGTTTTAAAAATGAATTATTATTTGCTTTTTTTTAAAGGTACAAGAAAGATTTGTAAATTTTCACTTTTTGAGCACTTATTAAACACCACCAAAAATCTGAGTTGGTTTTTAGAAATCTCTCAAATAGCCTATTGTATCACAATAATGTTATTAATAGGTTCATTAAAAGGCTCATAGCAAATATAATGAAAAACCCCAGTTATTAACTTCTGGTGCTGTCAATATTATGTTTTGGTCACTGGGCAACTTACTATGAAAACTATACCCACGGCCTACAGAGACAAAATTGGTATGGATGTTTAGATAAACGTCCTTAGTTTACGAATATATATGTCGCATCAATGTAGAGTATGGGAATCTGCCCAAAAATTGAAAAAAATAAATGTAAGTGATATACGGTAATGATAAGACATTTTCGACTATTTGCATTGAATTGATAGGTAATGAACTATTACGATAGGAATAATCTGATGCATTTTTAAATCAAACAAATGTGTGTTTAAATCAAATAGTTTTTATTCAAAATAATCTATGTCATCAGGCACAATAGTGTTGTCCAAGAACATGGCTGGCGCATCTATTTGTTCTTGGTGTCTGGCCCAAGATAAAAAATACACCATGCTGGCAATATGCGCGCAGCATCTGATAGTTCGGCGGCCGTGGATACAAGAACAGTAATAGTCTTCTTTGCTCTCTCTGCCCTCTATTGTAGGGTTCACCAATATGTATGTATGATACTGCTTACTTCTGACGTGTCGGGACTGAATTCTACCGCGTATCAATGATCTGTTGTTGACCAATTCGTGGTGCCGGTAGAGTTCGATGATATATAGGCCATTTGGTCGCATGTGCTCATGGACGGTTCGTTAAAAATAGGTAGTTGAAGCTCAAGAAACACACAGATCGCAACGACAAAGGACGAGAGACTGCGACGACAAAGCTAAGGTAGCGCGGGCGTCGAGCACAGGCGAAACCGGTTTTAACTTGTTTAAGAGTGTGTGGCGCGGCTTTAACGTGCGATTGAAACGGATAATGCAAGCCTCTGGCCGTGCATTATTGGAAGGCGCAAACGTTCATGTTATTTTTATTAATTACAATACTTAATTGATACCTACGTAATATTTTTAAACACATTTCTGACTTCCCGTTGTATTTCAGACTTCCCCCGCGGTTTTTTTTTTAACATCACAAAATGAAATGTAGGCTAGCCCTCAATAATTTACCAATAATTTGATTTTTGTAGCAAACATTTCGAAAACCGGGTCAGATTATGCCCAATGACCTTTATGAAATTTACATTTATCACATAGAGACTACAGTCTACTGCGGCGGATTACCGGTACTTTGAGTAATCCACAAGATAACAACAAAAGAAATAGTTACTCCATACTCAATAAAACTTTAAATTATTCCGCATCGTACCTCCCGGTTCGGGGACAACTTTAGATTAGGAATACATGCTATAAATTCCACTGAAATTGTTATCTGCGATTAAAATTCAGTTATGACCCGCACAGTTTGTAGGGAAATGCAATTTAATGCAAGAACTGTGTAGTGGTATAGTAATTATATTATATTAAAACTTTCTTTTTCAGAATTAGCAGAAACAGATATGTTAAAAAATATCATTTCATATCGTTGATGATAAAAAAAATCATCATATTCTGTCATGATCATGATCTTCCGTAGATAGAGTAGAACTATCCCTCTACGTGATCTTCTATAATTTTTTTTTTTGTAAAAACTTCATGGTTGTTTTTTATTTTTAATAGACATTATTTTGACAGTTGGGAAAGAGTACGCACGACTTCGGGAAAGGTAAAAAAAAAGCACGAGTATGTAATAGCCCACATCCCGAATACTATACGTCCCTGCAATACGCCACTTATGCAACTGTATTGAAAAATAAATATTCATGGACATATTACACAGATCTTGTTAGTCCTATACTAAGTACAGCTACATGACTTGTGTTACAGGTGCTAACTCGACGATAGATTCAATACAAAAAATACTTAGATAACATCCAAGACCCGAGACAAACTAGATAAGGTCGTTTCCTAGTTTGACCCGGCCGGGGATCGAACCCGAGACCTTCGGTTTTACAGTCAGCGTGCCAAACCGCTGCGCCACCGAGGCCGTTAATATTGCGGTATTCGACCCCTGGACCTCCCGAATTAATAACTAAAAACGTAATCAGCACAAAGTAAATACCTTAAACCCAATTCAATGCATTTGTGAAAGCCTATTTGCTTATTTCCAAACGCATAAATCAGTTCAATATCACACGATTTATTAACGCTGATAAAATTCATTGTTTCGACTAAAACTATCAGAATTATTGGTTTCGGTGTGTAATTTGTTAGTATTTCAATGGCCGCTAAAGCTAGCATTAGGTTATTGAACGAATACTAGATTTAACCCACCGAAGTTGTTGAAAAGTTTTTTTTTTACTATTATTATTAAATTCTTTATTGTACCCGTAAAGATTGTGCAATTGGCGGGCTTGATACTAAATAGTATTTTATTCAAGCCAAGCAACAGGACCTAAATTCTTCCCGCGGGTGTCGTAAAAGGCGACTAAGGGACACAAACCGGGGGGTGGGCAGCAGCGCCCCCTGCAGTACAATTCCACCAAACTGCGATCCCCAACCCGCATGCCCAGCGTGGGGATTATGGGCATTACCCCCCAATCACTGCGGACCCATGATGGCACAACCTTGCGCTATGGCGCTCATTAGGGGAGGGCTATGTCCAGCAGTGGACTAATACGGCCTGAAGAAGAATTAGGTATGGTATTGTGTGGAAGTTATTTTTATTTGTGATGAAAACATCTAGCGCGTCTATTCAGTTAAGGAATTCCGATTCAACAGTTTCCTTCAGCCATCTCCGTGAAAGCAAGTAGGTGCATATTAGCGCGGGAAATGACGTAGGAAGTTAACGTCCTGTCTTAGCCGTGTCAAGCAGGAAAGGGAAGGTTATGTTATGTATGTATGTATGTATGTATGTATGTATGTATGTATGTATGTATGTATGTATGTATGTATGTATGTATGTATGTATGTATGTATGTATGTATGTATGTATGTATGTATGTATGTATGTATGTATGTATGTATGTATGTATGTATGTATGTATGTATGTATGTATGTATGTATGTATGTATGTATGTATGTATGTATGTTATCAACCCTTGTATGTCCCCACAGCTGGGGCACGGGTGAGCGCCGTAGCGCAAGGTTGTGCCATCATTGGGGGGTAATGCCCATAATCCCCACGCTGGGCATGCGGGTTGAGGATCGCAGTTTGGTGGAATTGTACTGCAGGGGACGCTGCTGCCTACCCCCGGTTTGTGTCCCTCAGTCGCCCCGCGGGAAGAATTTGGGGAAGAACCATAACTCGACCTGGTCCCAAACTAGGATACCCTGCACTATGGTAACCAGGTAAGGACGTCACAAACATGAATATGCACCACGACTGAGGACATTTGAACAAATTTACGGCGGCTGTCTGTGGGAATCAAACCCACGACCTATGTCACACAAGCTCCGTAACGGCTAGACCAACGAGGTCAGGCAGAAATATTAGCAACTGAAGTTGCAAAATTTATGTTGTTTTTGTTAATATCAACCCTATGTCTGTCCCCACTGCAGGGGTACGGGTCTCTTTCTCCATCGCAGGAAGGTTAGGCCATACTCTACCACGGGGGCCAAGTCCGCGTTTGGGGGAGAATTGTAAGTCAGTGGCGGGTTTTGCTGTCATAAGTTATCAAGCCACCCATAAGGCCTCTGACACGGCTTAACGACTGCCATTACATGACAGCCGGCACCAACGGCTTAACGTGCCCTGCGGAGCACGGAAGCGCTCAGAAAATATGCCACTAACGGTAGTCACGGGATGTGTCACTTCTACAACAACGAACCAAGTGGCACATATCAACGGGAACCCTGAAGCCGAACACGCTCGTTCTCATCAGGGACAAAACGTTACCACCTCTACTTTGGTTGCTCGGACGAGTAACGAAGACTTACCCGGGCAGCGATGGCATCTCACGCATTGCTGAAATAAAGACAAAGAGGGGCACCATCAGAAGAGCCTTTAACAACATCTGCCCGCTCCCGATAGAAGAGGATTCTTGAACGAAGTTCAACCCCGGGAGTATGTCTATGGATTAGTGACGGGTGTCACTGACTTTACTTTTTTTCCTACGTCAATGGAAAATATAATTATATACGTTTGCTGATTATTTGATGTAATTATTGTGTTTTTTGCTAAAGTCCACTATTATCCCGTACCTAAGTAGGTACCTTCACAGTCACTCATCCAGCACCGTCCGCGCCTGCTGTTGCTTGACGCAAGTGATTGATTCCAATAATCCGGTTCCACTAGTCGCTCATTTGGCAGAATATTGACGCAAATGTCCTTTTTCCAATTTTACAGGAGAGACCGTTGTTTCATTCAGAAGTGTCAGAAGAACTTTGTCAAAATGCCACAACGACAGTGGCGCCGTCACGGCTGCACGCCGCACACACTGCAGTTCTTTGCGAGCTACCTGCGCGACCGCCGCCAGTTCGTCGACTGCGCTGGACACCGCTCACAGCCCTATTTCACGAGATCTGGGGTGAGTCAGGGCAGCAACCTCGGCCCTCTGCTGTTTATACTCACTGTAAATGATCTGCCAGCGGTTGTTAAGGATTCAACATGTCTGCTGTTCGCAGACGATTTGAAACTTGCCCGCGAAATTAAGAACGATGCGGATCATTACAAGCTTCAGTCTGATATAGATAGGGTAAAGGAATGGAGCCAGGAAAATAAGCTACGTTTTAATGTAAGTAAGTGTAGTGTGGTGTCATACAGCAGAGCGCACGCGCCGCGCTTCCACCAGTACAGATTGGACGGCGAGCAGCTACCGCGCACCATAGAGGTTAAGGACTTGGGAGTGCGATTCACTAGCGATCTCAACTTCAGGAAACACGTCAGTGAAGTATGTAAAAAGGCCTATAGAAATCTAGGATTTTTTCTGCGCCAAGCAAGCGCCTTCAGCAACATCAGTGCTTTACGGGCTTTATACGAGGCATTAGTTAGGACTCATTTAGAATACTGCGCTGCGGTATGGGGACCACAGGAGGCTAAATATGTACAAATGATTGAACGTATTCAGAATAAGTTTTTGAGATTTGTTTTCCTTAAGATGTATGGAGTGTACCCGGTATATCCACTATTGTACCCTACAGTATACCTTCTGGGCATGGTGGGTTATTGCAGGTTAGAAGTGAGGAGGAGTCTCTCCCTAGCAGTATACGTTTTTAAGGTGTTGCGGGGAATTATAATAAACCCGGCACTACTGGTGCAGATACAGCTGTGCGTGCCGGACGGGTACGTTTCGCGCCGGCGCCGGCCGCCGCTGCTGGCCGTGCCGCGCGCGCGCACCAACCTGCTGCGAGATGCGCCGCTCACGCGCGCCTTGCGTACGCTCAACACTGTTGCTAATCATGTTGACTTGTTTAACTGTTCCCTGAGAGGGTTTACGGAGGCTGTTTTAAATGTGCTATGTTATCCGTAATGGGATAGTTTGTTTATTATATTTTCTGTTTAGGTGTTTTGTAATATTCTATGTTGTATTACAATATTTATATTAACAATTTTAGTTATAAGTTCAATGATGTACATAGTGTTAGTTTATCCGCTGTAGTAGCTTGATTTTGCAACTAATTGTAAGTTAAGGTTCCTGCACTATCGAATTAGGTATATAATAAATAAATAAATAAATAAATAAATAAATAAATAAATAAATAAATAAATAAATAAATAAATAAATAAATAAATAAATAAATAAATAAATAAATAAATAAATAAATAAATAAATAAATAAATAAATAAATAAATAAATAAATAAATAAATAAATAAATAAATAAATAAATAAATAAATAAATAAATAAATAAATAAATAAATAAATAAATAAATAAATAAATAAATAAATAAATAAATAAATAAATAAATAAATAAATAAATAAATAAATAAATAAATAAATAAATAAATAAATAAATAAATAAATAAATAAATAAATAAATAAATAAATAAATAAATAAATAAATAAATAAATAAATAAATAAATAAATAAATAAATAAATAAATAAATAAATAAATAAATAAATAAATAAATAAATAAATAAATAAATAAATAAATAAATAAATAAATAAATAAATAAATAAATAAATAAATAAATAAATAAATAAATAAATAAATAAATAAATAAATAAATAAATAAATAAATAAATAAATAAATAAATAAATAAATAAATAAATAAATAAATAAATAAATAAATAAATAAATAAATAAATAAATAAATAAATAAATAAATAAATAAATAAATAAATAAATAAATAAATAAATAAATAAATAAATAAATAAACAAATAAACAAATAAACAAATAAACAAATAAACAAATAAATAAATAAACAAATAAACAAATAAACAAATAAATAAATAAATAAATAAATAAATAAACAAATAAATAAATAAATAAATAAATAAATAAATAAATAAATAAATAAATAAATAAATAAATAAATAAATAAATAAATAAATAAATAAATAAATAAATAAATAAATAAATAAATAAATAAATAAATAAATAAATAAATAAATAAATAAATAAATAAATAAATAAATAAATAAATAAATAAATAAATAAATAAATAAACAAATAAACAAATAAACAAATAAACAAATAAACAAATAAACAAATAAACAAATAAATAAATAAATAAATAAATAAATAAATAAATAAATAAATAAATAAATAAATAAATAAATAAATAAATAAATAAATAAATAAATAAATAAATAAATAAATAAATAAATAAATAAATAAATAAATAAATAAATAAATAAATAAATAAATAAATAAATAAATAAATAAATAAATAAATAAATAAATAAATAAATAAATAAATAAATAAATAAATAAATAAATAAATAAATAAATAAATAAATAAATAAATAAATAAATAAATAAATAAATAAATAAATAAATAAATAAATAAATAAATAAATAAATAAATAAATAAATAAATAAATAAATAAATAAATAAATAAATAAATAAATAAATAAATAAATAAATAAATAAATAAATAAATAAATAAATAAATAAATAAATAAATAAATAAATAAATAAATAAATAAATAAATAAATAAATAAATAAATAAATAAATAAATAAATAAATAAATAAATAAATAAATAAATAAATAAATAAATAAATAAATAAATAAATAAATAAATAAATAAATAAATAAATAAATAAATAAATAAATAAATAAATAAATAAATAAATAAATAAATAAATAAATAAATAAATAAATAAATAAATAAATAAATAAATAAATAAATAAATAAATAAATAAATAAATAAATAAATAAATAAATAAATAAATAAATAAATAAATAAATAAATAAATAAATAAATAAATAAATAAATAAATAAACAAACAAACAAATAAATAAATAAATAAATAAATAAATAAATAAATAAATAAATAAATAAATAAATAAATAAATAAATAAATAAATAAATAAATAAATAAATAAATAAATAAATAAATAAATAAATAAATAAATAAATAAATAACTTTCGCATAATACATAAATTATGAGTGCAAGATTTTCTTTTTTTTGGCTACTTGGCTATTTGCTACGCCATGGCGTAGCATGTAGCCAAGGGTAAAACGCCATGTAATCAACCTGCGCACATGGAAATAGATTGATAGATAGATAATAATTTTGGCTTAGCCAGAAAAAATTATGTTGTGGAGGTATATAAGAATAATTTGATTTTGACAGGATCAATTTTCTACTAGGCTTTTTGTCGGAAGAGTCCGACTAAGTTCGACTAGACGCGAGCTCCAACTCCACTCACCATGAATAAGCTCTGCGGACCAGAGCGAAACCTGGTCGGACTCTTCCGACAAAAAGCCGTAGTAAGTAGATCCGGTCAAAATCAAATAATGTGTACTTATGAAAGTTTTTCATAAGAAAGGCGAGCTCTTTAGCGCGTTTGGCAGCGCATTTACCTACTATGCGAGAGGTTCCGGGTTCGATCCCCGCCTAGGGGAAAAAAAAACAGGTCTTGGATGTTTACATGTTTGTGATGTCGTTGTTTCTGGTTCCCACGACACAGGGTATTCTAGTGTGGGGCCAGAAGCAATGTAAGTGCCTGTATGTAAATGTTATAAAAACAGTTTTAATTATATCTACTGCTCGTGTTAACCTTAGAAAATACTATGTAAATGTTATGTTATTTTAATTGTTCAAACTTACCAAAAAATGCGGATTTTAAGCACATTTGGGAGCCAGTTCACCGTTGCAGGGTTCTCATGAGTTTCTGATGCATGAAAATCCAACACCATGGAGCAATGGCAAACTCTGTTACATCGGTTAGAAAATAAATATTGTAATAGAGAACAAATATGAGATGAATTGAGAATCAAATTTAAAAAATGTTTAATCAAAGTACCTAGCACAGAAACTGCGACTTTGAACGTTGCACGATGAAATACGTGTCCATTTCAAAATTTGGAGACAAATGGATACAAAAGATTCAAACTTTTGAAACAAATTGATACTCATAATAAACCAAGAAGAAAGCTTATTTCTAATAATAATAAAATATGATTGAGTTTTTTGAATTTGATATTTGTTTAAAAACCTATTTAGAGGCTAAAAATTTCACCCATGCCGGGATTCGAACCCGCAACCTCTGGCTATCCGTACCAGCGCTCTACCAATTGAGCCAATGGGCGACTCACGGCATCAGTGAAATTTCGAACCTCTTTACAATATTCTCTGTATTACGTTCTCTGTATTGATATTTGTTTTCATGACCACCCTGAGCGTAGAGAAAATACGATTTTTCAAAGTCAAATTGTTTATGAAAATTTATTGAGACTTTATTGCGCAAAAGATAATGTACAAAAGGTACTTTATTCTTATTGCATGTTCTACGAGTCAAACGCAGTAGATACAGGCATCTATAATTGGTGCAAAATTTTCGCAGCCGTCGTTCTGAACACTGTAATTAGTTGCGATCGGTCGTTTGAGCTGTAACACCAACTAATATTCGCAACTCAAACAACGCGCGCAGCCTAATTTTAAACTCGTTTCAAACCCAGCGGATCTCAGACTTTCGATTGAATAGTCGCTTTGAATTTCGAAAGAGATTTTCCCTTGATATGTTAAATCTGCTTAGCGAGCTGAGGTGCTAGTGGGCTGGCCATATCTCGCGAAGAACCGAAAACCGTTAGAGTAAACGTGTTCTAGAATGGAGACCGCGACTCAGCAAACGTAGTGTAGGACGCCCTCCGACCAGGTGGGATGGCGATCTGTGATAAACTGCCAGCAAATACTGGATGCGGCAAGCTGAATACAGGGCGCTATGGCGCTCAGTAGGGGAGAGCTATGTCCAGAAGTGGACTAATATAGCCTGAACAAGAAGAAGAAGAAGCTGCCTAGGCCTTGATTCAGTTAGTGCCTTTTAGTAACATGTTTTTTCATATCATTGACGCCTAGAAGGTTCGTTGTACGTGCGCGCGTTGACTTGAAGCAGCAACGAAATTAAATTACATGTTAATGCAGTTGTTGTGTTGCTTGCTTTGCCTTGTGGCCTCTAAATGTATTGGCAAAGTTGCATTGCGATTAATCATGTCGCTTGTCACCAAAAAACAAACTGCGTTCGTGTGGGAAACTCCGGGAAGAGCGGCCTTCAGTAGCAGATTTAGAGCCAATCGCAACGTGTGACTGTGGGAATCATGCAGATGCACAGTTTGAGAACTCCTAAATTTACAAACCGTAAAGTAAACAAGATACTTTCCTGGCCGAAAATTTCCGAAGCACTCGATTAACCGAAAAATTAGGTCGCGGCTACACTTGGCCATGTAATGTCTTAAAATATAGTTTGACTGAAATATTTTTTGTGTCTCTTATTATGCTGAACGCGTTCACGTACCTCAGAATGTGTATTTCAATATTTAAGAAGTATGGACAACGTACTACAGTATGTTAGCTTTTAGAATATACCTCGGGGTCTAGAGTAGGCTATAGTTTTCGCCGAAAGCACACGAGTGTAACACTACTTCCTGCTCTGTATTTCGAAATTAAGTGTCATATTAGTTCCTATATCATATTACACGAATATATCCGATTCTATCCGGTAGTAGCCGAGGTATATTCTAAAAGCTATCAGGCTGTATTCGCAACTCAGAAACCGGCTCTTGAAGAACCAAAATGTTTACTTACTTTACAAACATCAAAGCTGTTAGTTTTAGAATTAATGGATTGAAGAAACCCCATAATTATTTATATTTTCAAAATAGGTGTTAAGTTAATAAACAGAGTTTTTAACTTTAAGTTACACTACACTAGGCACAAGAGTTCCCGGTAAGATTTTTAAAAACCTATTCATATTGTACCAGAGTGAATAAAACAAAATGAAAATCAACTTCAAAACAGAGTTTTTACAAAAAAAAAAAATTATTTATTGTTCATAAAAAGTGAAGTACAATTTTTCCTTACTTACTAACTTTGTGGGTACCATGAACCAGAAGCGCCGTATCGTCAGCGTAAGTAAATATTTGACAATTGTGGAGATCAAGCTTACAGAGATTATTTATGTATAATAAAAAAAGGGTCGGACCCAATACGCTTCCCTGGGGAACACCAAAATCTGTAGACTCCTCACCACTAGTCTGGTGGTCAATTAGGACACATTGAGTACGATTGCAAAGGTAATCCCGAAAAATTTCCAAGGCTACGCCCCTCAATCCTAGATGTTCCATCTTGTGTAGTAGTATGGGAACAGAGACAGTGTCGAAAGCTTTAGACAAGTCGAGAAACATACCAATTACCTTATTATTTTTGTCTAAATGATCAACAATAGAATTAGAAAGACTCAAGACTGCAAAGTATCCACAGAAGCATCTTCTGTGGATACTTTACTTCGGAATCCAAATTGATTGTTAGCTATTATGCTGTGTTTTGTTAAATAATTAATAAGTCTTAAATTTAATACCTTCTCAAGAACTTTCGACAGAGACGAAAGAACTGAGATAGGTCTATAATTACTAACACTGTCTCTGCTCCCACTCTTATAGATTGGATGGATAAGGGCTCTTTTAAATGCAGCCGGGAAGGTACCTGTTCTGAGGCAGAGATTGCAAATGTGTGTAATAGCGGGGACAAGAACTTCACAACTAGTTTTAAGTATAGTTGCAGAGATACCGTCCCACCCAACAGAGCAGTCACTGCGAAGACCCAAAATAATTGCTCGTATTTCGTCACTATCCGTTTCAAGTAGGACCATGGAGTTTACTGTAGATGGCCTGTCTAAAGTTGTAAAGTCATAATCTAAAACCTGTCCAGTAGTTATAATTTTTTGGGCTAAGCTCTTACCTATCGTAGCAAAGTACTTGTTGGCTTCATTTATTGATGCTTCAGGGCTTGAAGAGCCAAATAGAAGTTCAGTCGGTGGAGTAGATTGTTTTTTCATGTGAGTAATAGTTTTAATTAGTTCCCACGTAGCTTTCGGATTTCTTTTAACCTTTTGAAATTCATCACGCTCGTAAATACGTTTTAACTTTTTCAATAAATTATTACAGTAGTTCCGATAACGCTTATATATAGTTTCGTCGCACAGACTATTAGATTTTTTGGATCTCTGATGTAATCTGTCCCTATGTCGGATACACCGCAACAAACCTGGGGTGATCCATGGTTTTAGGATTCTTTTGCGTCGGGGTATTTTAACTATTTTTGTGTTATTTTTTATAATGTCAGATATGGTGCCAACCAGAATGTTCGTAGCCTCGTTAGGATCATTAGATGTGAATATGGCTGCAAAATTACTTGAATCTATTTCAGAAACTACAGCAGACTGATTAATCACATTTTTGTATGCTATATGTAAAGGATTTTTATCTTTAGTGTCCAGTTCACAACAAAGAAGAGTAGGGACATGATCAGTTAGCTCAGTGTCAATAACTAGCGTAACAGACTTCGAATTAGTCTTAAGCATAACATGATCAATACAACTCGTAAGGCGTGTTGGTAATTGATGTCCAGGTAGAATGCCCATGGCTGCCATGGCTTCAAGGTAGTCTGCGGAGCCAACATCCCTACAATTATGTGCTATGTTAATATTAACGTCTCCCATGATGGCAATAGTTTTAAAGGTCGATAAAGAAACGATAGTTTCACTAAGGCCATCAATAAAGTCCTGAATATTCTTTTTTATGTCTGACTTTATTGGCGGGCGATACAGACCGATTAGAGCAAAATCTTTTTTATATTTTAAAACAAAACCAGATGCTTTTACGAGAGTTAGTGGTTGGTATACAGAGCAATGCAAGGATTCCTTTACATATAGAACTACACCATCATTTTGGTTACAGTAATTAGAACGATGCGATGTGTATCCATCAAGGACAGGGATAAAAGCAGCGACACTTAGCCAGCATTCCGAAAGGACGATTATGTCACAATCAATATTTAAGCGATCCAAAAATATCAACAATTCGTTAAAGTTTCGGTTAATACTACGGATGTTGATGTGAAGAACAGATACTTTACGTTTTAAAGTATCAATATAGGTTTTACAGTTTTCAGGAGAGCAACGAAAACTATTTGAGACTGATATAGAGTCAATATCATTCACTATATTATTAATGGTACAATCCATAAAAATAATTAAAAAGTATATGGAAGTAGATCAAGGTCTATTCTAGCTGCTTTGCGCAGGAAACAAAAAAATGGGGACATCGCCATATAAATAAAGCAATCCTTAAGTATTAACACCTCAGAGCAAATCAACATGCACCAATTATTAAAGTACCCGTAGTAGCATTTCATCATTACAAGCAAAATCAATGAGCAATCAATCATCTTAGGAAAAAGAGAACGGCAAAAAACACTGTTCCGGTTATTTGGGATAAAACAATTATGATAATTTGGCAATAATATTTTTCTTAGAAAACTAAGTAAAACCTGCATTACAATCAACAGGATTATTACATAATCTAACATGCAAGCTACAAAATAAGTGTCGGTGCAATCGAGGCCGAGTCATTCATTATTTCCCTTCAGTTTTGATAGGTCCGACTCTGATTCAATACGGATTGATGACAGTCCATCAGTTTTCCTCAGGAATATTCTACCATAAGAGGTCCAACAATATTTATATTCATTGACCTTTGCAAAGTCTCGTGCGAGGAAATAAAGATGCTTCTTTTTAGTAGTCAAGCTCTCAGCGATATAGACTGGCTTGGATGGGCCTTTAATTCCCAAATTGGTTGTGGCAAGTTTCGAGTTACCGTTCACTTTATTGTATTTTTTTGCGGCAAGAACAATATCCTCCTTCATTAGGACAGTTGTAAAGTCGACGACCACAGGCTTTTCTTTTGGAGATTTCGAATTAACGCGGAAAACATCTTTAATGTCTCGCTCCTGGATTGACAATTCCAAAGTAGAACCCAGTTGCAATACTGTTTTGACAAGGTCTCTTTTTGTCTCGGTGTTCTGGGTTGGAATGTTGCGTATTTCGATGCTTGATGATTTAAGAATTCTCTCGAAGTTTTCCACTTTAGTTTCAAGCGCGTTGATCTGCATGAAGTGATCTTTCCGTTCCTTCTCCATCCTATCAATTTTCAAGTTTAGATCGTCATATTGCGATGAAATATAATTTACCGATGCAATAACATCATCCAATTTCTTTTCCAACGCAGCAAAGTTGTTCTTCTGCTTTATTCCTTCTTGTGAACTCCACTCAGCGAACAATCTCCTCATATCAGCCATCATTTCACTACTGTGACCATCGCTTGACCGTCTTCGCTTTGCTTTTGCTTTGCTTACCGCGTTCGAATTACATGAGTCGTCGCCAGAATCCGTTGTTATGTTAGCTTTTGATTGTTGAGAGAACATCGTCGCGGAAACAAAAAGTGATGGCCCGAGCGTGATTTGATTTCAGAACCTATGTCGTATCACTAATGCAGTTAACCGCTCCGCCAAGTAAGCGCTAACGGTACGTGCAAAAGTCGCCTTCTTATGGACAGAATGACAACGTTCAGGGTGACACCACAACACAAATGATGGCTTCTCTAACTACCTTCTGTTTTGCAGATAATTAATTTTAGTAACACTACACTTAAAACAACAGAATTAGATTATTTCTCAATTAAAGCGTTGAGAAACACAATTCCAACCATGTACACAACTAGATCGCACTATAACGAACGGATTAGCGTTAGTTTAAGGCCTTTAGGATTCGGCAAAACCACTTTTTATTTTATTACAAGGGGAGGCACACTACTTAACGTGTTACTCAACGGACGTTCGGCGGAGGAGGAAACAAAATTCAAAAGAAAGACCCTTAATTTTTTATCAGATACATACAATATAGGTATTATTGTATGTATCTGATACATACATTTTGGCTACCGACTCTAAAATATAATTTTACAATACCATCTGTGAATGTCTAATATTCGTTTAATTTATTTAAAACGTATTCTAGTATTCGAAGAGAGTTTAAATTGAAAGTGTTTTTTTTTCTTTTGTATCACCAGTAAATGCAACACGAAAGTAAAACAAGAATACGAAGAACAAAAAAAACACAAAAATATTGGAATTCAATTGGAACTCAAGTGCAATAAAAAAAAGGCTGCTGCTCAGCAAACTGCTAGCCACAAGCGACCAGCGCTGGTTTTCTACTGCACCTGATTCGCTGATCTTAAATTAGTTTCAAAGACACGATGAATAATTGCTACAATATAAAGTTTAAAAGTTTTAAAAGGCACCCATTAATACACTCTTAAAAAAATCATGGACTTTTCCAAAAGTCAAGGCATTAAGAAATACTAAGGTTGCTATGTGAACAAAGCCTTATTTTTAATTACAGCCACCTAGGTTTGCAATATGCTTGAAAGTTTTGCAATCGACCCTCGCTTGATGGGTTTCGAAAAGGATTTGCAATGTTGGGTTAAGTCTTCTGTATTAGATATTCTCGTAGGATCTTGGATTCTTCATCCTCTCCACATGTTTGGGCATGTGGAGAGGATGAAGGAGGAATGAGTGACGAATCAAATATAAACTGCATATGTGAGTGGACATGCTGGTAAGGGACGTTCGAGGCGGACATACATCGACGAAATAGGGGATGCATTAGCAAAGAGGAAGATAAAAAGTACCTACCCGGAACCGGCGTGCGTGCATGCAACGACTTATGAACGTTGAAGCGAAGGTGATCTGTCAGGATCGAGGCAAGTGGCAGTCCCTGGTGTCTGCCTACCCATCTGGGATACAGGCGTGAGGTTATGTATGTACGATCTTGGATTCTTAGATTAGAATAGCGTATTACATCACGTCACTGTGATATATTTACCACAGGGATTGGGAAAATGATTGAAGAATGCAAGGGAATGCTTGAATTACTGCAATTACTCGTGACTCCAATTACTATGTACCGAAAAATAATGAAGGTAAAGAATAAAGATTTTTGTATTTTGTATTTTTTGTATTTTGAGGAGGGACGATTCTGTTTTGTTTTTTTTTAGTATTAAAGTGATTAATAACTAAATTTGTAGCGATTTGGCACTAGCTGTAAAATACAAATATTATTAAACAAATTACACTACACTACTTTTATTTTTAATGCACTAACCCGTGCTAAGGAACAAATTTAAAAACCTATTTAGAGGCTAAAAATTTCACCCATGCCGGGATTCGAACCCGCAACCTCTGGCTATCCGTACCAGCGCTCTACCAATTGAGCCAATGGGCGACTCACGACATCAGTGAAATTTCGAACCTCTTTACAATATTTCTCTGTATTACGTACAGGCAGCGACATCTGACTTAAGCAAATTGCATTACTTACAGCCCCGACTACCTACTTTGCAGTTAGGTTTTAACATCGGAACGATATCACTGTACCCACATGATTACACTACTTTTATTTTTAATGCACTAACCCGTGCTAAGGAACAAATTTAAAAACCTATTTAGAGGCTAAAAATTTCACCCATGCCGGGATTCGAACCCGCAACCTCTGGCTATCCGTACCAGCGCTCTACCAATTGAGCCAATGGGCGACTCACGACATCAGTGAAATTTCGAACCTCTTTACAATATTTCTCTGTATTACGTACAGGCAGCGACATCTGACTTAAGCAAATTGCATTACTTACAGCCCCGACTACCTACTTTGCAGTTAGGTTTTAACATCGGAACGATATCACTGTACCCACATGATTACACTACTTTTATTTTTAATGCACTAACCCGTGCTAAGGAACAAATTTAAAAACCTATTTAGAGGCTAAAAATTTCACCCATGCCGGGATTCGAACCCGCAACCTCTGGCTATCCGTACCAGCGCTCTACCAATTGAGCCAATGGGCGACTCACGACATCAGTGAAATTTCGAACCTCTTTACAATATTTCTCTGTATTACGTACAGGCAGCGACATCTGACTTAAGCAAATTGCATTACTTACAGCCCCGACTACCTACTTTGCAGTTAGGTTTTAACATCGGAACGATATCACTGTACCCACATGATTACACTACTTTTATTTTTAATGCACTAACCCGTGCTAAGGAACATTTTACCATTGGCTCAATTGGTAGAGCGCTGGTACGGATAGCCAGAGGTTGCGGGTTCGAATCCCGGCATGGGTGAAATTTTTAGCCTCTAAATAGGTTTTTAAATTTGTTCCTTAGCACGGGTTAGTGCATTAAAAATAAAAGTAGTGTAATCATGTGGGTACAGTGATATCGTTCCGATGTTAAAACCTAACTGCAAAGTAGGTAGTCGGGGCTGTAAGTAATGCAATTTGCTTAAGTCAGATGTCGCTGCCTGTACGTAATACAGAGAAATATTGTAAAGAGGTTCGAAATTTCACTGATGTCGTGAGTCGCCCATTGGCTCAATTGGTAGAGCGCTGGTACGGATAGCCAGAGGTTGCGGGTTCGAATCCCGGCATGGGTGAAATTTTTAGCCTCTAAATAGGTTTTTAAATTTGTTCCTTAGCACGGGTTAGTGCATTAAAAATAAAAGTAGTGTAATCATGTGGGTACAGTGATATCGTTCCGATGTTAAAACCTAACTGCAAAGTAGGTAGTCGGGGCTGTAAGTAATGCAATTTGCTTAAGTCAGATGTCGCTGCCTGTACGTAATACAGAGAAATATTGTAAAGAGGTTCGAAATTTCACTGATGTCGTGAGTCGCCCATTGGCTCAATTGGTAGAGCGCTGGTACGGATAGCCAGAGGTTGCGGGTTCGAATCCCGGCATGGGTGAAATTTTTAGCCTCTAAATAGGTTTTTAAATTTGTTCCTTAGCACGGGTTAGTGCATTAAAAATAAAAGTAGTGTAATCATGTGGGTACAGTGATATCGTTCCGATGTTAAAACCTAACTGCAAAGTAGGTAGTCGGGGCTGTAAGTAATGCAATTTGCTTAAGTCAGATGTCGCTGCCTGTACGTAATACAGAGAAATATTGTAAAGAGGTTCGAAATTTCACTGATGTCGTGAGTCGCCCATTGGCTCAATTGGTAGAGCGCTGGTACGGATAGCCAGAGGTTGCGGGTTCGAATCCCGGCATGGGTGAAAATTTTTAGCCTCTAAATAGGTTTTTAAATTTGTTCCTTAGCACGGGTTAGTGCATTAAAAATAAAAGTAGTGTAATCATGTGGGTACAGTGATATCGTTCCGATGTTAAAACCTAACTGCAAAGTAGGTAGTCGGGGCTGTAAGTAATGCAATTTGCTTAAGTCAGATGTCGCTGCCTGTACGTAATACAGAGAAATATTGTAAAGAGGTTCGAAATTTCACTGATGTCGTGAGTCGCCCATTGGCTCAATTGGTAGAGCGCTGGTACGGATAGCCAGAGGTTGCGGGTTCGAATCCCGGCATGGGTGAAATTTTTAGCCTCTAAATAGGTTTTTAAATTTGTTCCTTAGCACGGGTTAGTGCATTAAAAATAAAAGTAGTGTAATCATGTGGGTACAGTGATATCGTTCCGATGTTAAAACCTAACTGCAAAGTAGGTAGTCGGGGCTGTAAGTAATGCAATTTGCTTAAGTCAGATGTCGCTGCCTGTACGTAATACAGAGAAATATTGTAAAGAGGTTCGAAATTTCACTGATGTCGTGAGTCGCCCATTGGCTCAATTGGTAGAGCGCTGGTACGGATAGCCAGAGGTTGCGGGTTCGAATCCCGGCATGGGTGAAATTTTTAGCCTCTAAATAGGTTTTTAAATTTGTTCCTTAGCACGGGTTAGTGCATTAAAAATAAAAGTAGTGTAATCATGTGGGTACAGTGATATCGTTCCGATGTTAAAACCTAACTGCAAAGTAGGTAGTCGGGGCTGTAAGTAATGCAATTTGCTTAAGTCAGATGTCGCTGCCTGTACGTAATACAGAGAAATATTGTAAAGAGGTTCGAAATTTCACTGATGTCGTGAGTCGCCCATTGGCTCAATTGGTAGAGCGCTGGTACGGATAGCCAGAGGTTGCGGGTTCGAATCCCGGCATGGGTGAAATTTTTAGCCTCTAAATAGGTTTTTAAATTTGTTCCTTAGCACGGGTTAGTGCATTAAAAATAAAAGTAGTGTAATCATGTGGGTACAGTGATATCGTTCCGATGTTAAAACCTAACTGCAAAGTAGGTAGTCGGGGCTGTAAGTAATGCAATTTGCTTAAGTCAGATGTCGCTGCCTGTACGTAATACAGAGAAATATTGTAAAGAGGTTCGAAATTTCACTGATGTCGTGAGTCGCCCATTGGCTCAATTGGTAGAGCGCTGGTACGGATAGCCAGAGGTTGCGGGTTCGAATCCCGGCATGGGTGAAATTTTTAGCCTCTAAATAGGTTTTTAAATTTGTTCCTTAGCACGGGTTAGTGCATTAAAAATAAAAGTAGTGTAATCATGTGGGTACAGTGATATCGTTCCGATGTTAAAACCTAACTGCAAAGTAGGTAGTCGGGGCTGTAAGTAATGCAATTTGCTTAAGTCAGATGTCGCTGCCTGTACGTAATACAGAGAAATATTGTAAAGAGGTTCGAAATTTCACTGATGTCGTGAGTCGCCCATTGGCTCAATTGGTAGAGCGCTGGTACGGATAGCCAGAGGTTGCGGGTTCGAATCCCGGCATGGGTGAAATTTTTAGCCTCTAAATAGGTTTTTAAATTTGTTCCTTAGCACGGGTTAGTGCATTAAAAATAAAAGTAGTGTAATCATGTGGGTACAGTGATATCGTTCCGATGTTAAAACCTAACTGCAAAGTAGGTAGTCGGGGCTGTAAGTAATGCAATTTGCTTAAGTCAGATGTCGCTGCCTGTACGTAATACAGAGAAATATTGTAAAGAGGTTCGAAATTTCACTGATGTCGTGAGTCGCCCATTGGCTCAATTGGTAGAGCGCTGGTACGGATAGCCAGAGGTTGCGGGTTCGAATCCCGGCATGGGTGAAATTTTTAGCCTCTAAATAGGTTTTTAAATTTGTTCCTTAGCACGGGTTAGTGCATTAAAAATAAAAGTAGTGTAATCATGTGGGTACAGTGATATCGTTCCGATGTTAAAACCTAACTGCAAAGTAGGTAGTCGGGGCTGTAAGTAATGCAATTTGCTTAAGTCAGATGTCGCTGCCTGTACGTAATACAGAGAAATATTGTAAAGAGGTTCGAAATTTCACTGATGTCGTGAGTCGCCCATTGGCTCAATTGGTAGAGCGCTGGTACGGATAGCCAGAGGTTGCGGGTTCGAATCCCGGCATGGGTGAAATTTTTAGCCTCTAAATAGGTTTTTAAATTTGTTCCTTAGCACGGGTTAGTGCATTAAAAATAAAAGTAGTGTAATCATGTGGGTACAGTGATATCGTTCCGATGTTAAAACCTAACTGCAAAGTAGGTAGTCGGGGCTGTAAGTAATGCAATTTGCTTAAGTCAGATGTCGCTGCCTGTACGTAATACAGAGAAATATTGTAAAGAGGTTCGAAATTTCACTGATGTCGTGAGTCGCCCATTGGCTCAATTGGTAGAGCGCTGGTACGGATAGCCAGAGGTTGCGGGTTCGAATCCCGGCATGGGTGAAATTTTTAGCCTCTAAATAGGTTTTTAAATTACACTACTTCAAAAATCGGAAAAAAATCATAACTCTGAAACTATAACAAAAAGCGGAACATGAGGTGTGATTCGGATACCCCACCGTAGTTCGATTGATCGAACAACAAGGACTTAAAATTCCTGATAGTTCGATTAAACCAAATTGATCGAACTACAAGGAATTACAAATCTTCGTCGTTCGATTGATCGAACCATAAGGAAATAAAATATCTCGTAGTTCGATTAATCGAACTGTGCGATCGAACCTGGCGGCCGGAAGGCGAGATTCCGGACCTAAATATTATTCTATGACGTAAATTGACCCGCCACCGTGCATAAAATTATGAAGGCGAAAGGTTGTGATTGTGTATGTTTGTTACTGCCTAAACGGCTGAAGTGATTTAAATAAAATTCGGCATGGAGTTAGCTGACACCCTGGAGTAACACATACGCCACGTTCTTATTTGCCCGTAGTAACACGTAGGATCACTAACGATCACTTCCGTAACTAGAAACTGACCCATCTCATTGGAGAATTGGCACTGCTTGCTTTAATACAGCTGTCAAGCCTAGCATAGCAACAGAAGCTAATATAATGTTTATGATTCATAGACTAGTTGTAATTTTAAATTGTATCAACTCTCTAAGATTTGCGGAAACAAAATATTCTTGTTCTTATTCCCAAAGAAAAACAATTATTTTCCCTAATAAACCGCTGGCAACGCCGTGGGCACAGCGAATTATGACTAATGTTTCAAGTAAAACTTTAATAATCGATTTATTAGCGATGAAACTAGACGAGCAACCTCCGTCTCTACTCACAATCACAATCATTAAGTTCTGCGAATGAAGAATGTTACTAGGTATGCCAAATCGCTTGAAATACTTTTCTCAGTAAAGCCTATATTTATACAAATTCACTAGTTTTTGTTGTAGTCAAAAATACCTAGTAATTTTGATTTAATGGGCATTAAAAGTTACGAAAAATATCGAGTCCCGCTAACAGTCAGATGACCGCTTGTGACGTCATGTCACAACGCGCAGCGCCGGCCGCTACTAATGCATCGGGAGATTTTCTGATTTTAAGCGCTGTCTCCTGCTCTAGGTACTGTTTTATTTGTAGAATTGAGTAAAATCTCCTGAATTTTGACAAATAGCCACTATAATAATAATAATATTGGCCTTTTTGCATCTACTTAATGAGATGATTTATACAGCGTCCAGTGGTATCTTCACTCACACTAGATGGGTGAAGGGACCACTCCGACGCTGTAGTGCCTGGGTCATGGTTTTATAGATGGTGTAGGCTTGCCCAACACATATACCATCCTGACAGCTTAGTCGGCCTAGCCCACAGGAAAGACTAGTCAATACGTGCGGAGCCAACCAAGCCGCGGGTTTCCTCACGATGTTTTCCTTCACCGTTAGCGTGTGGTATTGCGACTGCAAATTTGCAAATGAACGTAACTTTGAAATTAAACAAAGTCATTGGTACATGCCCGCACTCGGGATCGAACCTGGGGCTCTCGCTTGCCAGTCTATGGTTCTACCCACTGAGCTACCACCGCTGTAGCCACTACATTTCTGCATATTTCACCTTTGTTAGGTTATGAAATGAAATGAAAAGGTTTTATTCAAAGTAGCGCAGAAGCTGCGGCTTAATGAACGTTACAATTCAACAATTCAAACTAGGTGTCCATTTCAAAATCTAGATCATCTTGGAGAAAAAATGGACAAAAAAACTCCAAACTTAGTTTTTTCAAAGTAACATAGTTTACATAATTATTATAAAACATAGAACTCATACATTGTACTGGCTTTAATTCCAGACCTCATTGTCATCTAGATAATCCTTTATGTTATAGTAGCCCTTTTGGCACAAAGTGTGCTTAACATATTTTTTGAACCGCGATTCAGGCAAGCTTAATATATCTTCAGGGATTTTATTATAGAAGCTTATACAATGCCCCATGAAGGATGTATTAATCTTTGCCAGCCTAAATAGTGGGAACAAAAGTTTATGTTTATTTCTAGTATTTACATTGTGTTGGCTACCCAAAGTTTTAAAGTTACTGATATTTTTCCTGACGTACATAATGTTTTCATAGATATACTGACTGGCAACTGTCAGGATGTTAGTTTCTTTAAAGAAATCTCTTAACGAATCTCTACTGCCTAGCTGATAAATTAATCTGATTGCTCTCTTCTGCAAGACAAAGATGGTCTTAATATCTGCAGCCCGTCCCCACAGTAGTATGCCATAGGACATAACACTATGGAAGTAACTAAAATAAACAAGCCTAGCAGTTGCGACGTCAGTTAGTTCCCTAATTCAGCATATGCTGCTGAACTAAGCCTATTTGCTAATTTTTTATATAAGGACCCCATTGAAGCTTTGCATCAATTGTGATACCTAGAAATACAGTTTCATTTACAAGGTCTAATTTGTCATTCCCCAACATAACATTGCTGTCAACCGCTTTGACATTTGGTAGAGTGAACTTTATACATTTTGTCTTCTTTGAATTTAACAATAAGTTATTGGTAGTAAACCAATTATGTACCCGAGAGAGAGCATTATTTGTACTGTCAAGGTCATTCTCTTGTCTCTTAATTTTAAAAATAAGTGACGTGTCATCTGCGAATAATACTATCTCTGACATATTTTGAACCATGAACGGCAAATCATTTACATATACGAGGAAGAGGATCGGCCCCAAAATAGATCCCTGTGGCACTCCTATCTTGACCTCTGACCCTGAAGATTTAGTTCGATTTATTTCAGCTCTTTGAATTCTTCCTTATAAATAATGATGTCATAAGTTTTAGGCTATTTCCGTTTATACCATAGTGCTTTAATTTTAAAAGAAGTGTTTTATGGTCCACGCAATCAAATGTTTTCGATATTCGAGTCACAGAATACGCCTATAGCATCCTTGCAATCTTCCCATGCACTAAATATATGTTTAACTAACATGACGCCGGCATCCGTTGTAGAGCGCCCTTGTGTGAATCCAAATTGCTGACCATGGAGAAGTTGATAGTTATTGAAGTGTGTAAGCAGTTGACCTAGAACTATCTTCTCGAATATTTTACTTAAAACGGGTAAAACCAAGACAGGTCTGAAATTTGTGGGATCTTGCTTATCACCACTTTTAAATAAAGGAACGAGCTTACTATATTTCATTAGATCAGGGAATATACCCTCATCTAAACATTGGTTAAAGATTTTGGCTAAATGGGGTGCTAGGGTATCGATGGGTGGTAGGTTATTGAACGAATATAATGAAAGGGAATGTTTTCATTCATTGACTCGATATGCGAATATTTCTTATATGAGTTGTGCTACAAATGCTATCAAAAGAGGAAAAATATTAGAAAAGGATGTCATAAAGGAAGTCGCGAAGATACACTTTATAAAGATAGTGGAATCTGGTCTTTTTTTTAAAGAATGAGTGGCCTGAGAGGTGCCACGCCTGACGGGCTTACATGACTGCGTTATAGAAGTGAAGTGTCCAACCAAGGCAAACACTTTTATTACGTATTATAGTAAAGGTACTTACTTTACTAGTACTAGGCAAAAAATATTATCCTCAGATACCAACACAAATGGAAATCACCGGAAAAAGAAAAGCCCTATTTTGTATTGCACACGTTGACTTTGAAACCTCAAGAAATGTTGATGTGCATGAAGTAGTTTATAATAAAGAATATTGTGATGATCTTTTTGAAAAATGTGTAAAATTTTGGAAGGAAAATATTTTGGACAAAAATAGTAAAATATCATTCAAACTGTTTTATACAGATTTCACTCGTTTTTTTTTTACAATTTTCCGACGTTTCGGCACTTTTACAGAGTGCTTAGTGCGAGTTTTTTAACTAATCGATCGCGTTAACGTAAACTCATATTTCTATGGCATCGAGGAAGCGCCACCTAGCGACAAGTATGGTAATTAAAATTGCTGAGTGCGAGTTGTAATGGTTTACGTTGAGAAGTGAACACGTTTACCAGCCAAAACACGAATAAACGCGAGTGCGAGTTGTACTGTGACAGCGTTTTGCCAGTTCGAACGGTAAACTTACTCATACTCACTACTCAATGCTCGATTAACGCGGTAGTAAAGTTTCGATTGGATCTGTCAAACTAGCAGTAAGCACTTTGAGTGAGTAAGCACTCTTACTCATACTCACTACTCTGAGAGTAGTGAGTATGAGTAAGTTTACCGTTCGAACTGGCAAAACGCTGTCACAGTACAACTCGCACTCGCGTTTATTCGTGTTTTGGCTGGTAAACGTGTTCACTTCTCAACGTAAACCATTACAACTCGCACTCAGCAATTCTAATTTCCATACTTGTCGCTAGGTGGCGCTTCCTCGATGCCATAGAAATATGAGTTTACGTTAACGCGATCGAGTAGTTAAAAAACTCGCACTAAGCACTCAGGTGCCGTGGTCTCGGATGACTGAGGTGACAGGCGTCTTTTTGAAAGCATTAACTGTTAGTTTACTACTACTTTACTAACAGTAAATGCTTTCAAAAAGACGCCTGTCACCTCAGTCATCCGAGACCTCGGCACCTGTAAAAGTGCTGAAACGTCGGAAAATTGTAAAAAAAATAATAATAATAAACGAGTGAAATCGTTATAAGACAATTTTTATTACGTCTAGTACTCGTGTTAACCTTAGAAAATACTATCGTTAAATATCATTAACATAATGTAATATAGTTTTATTAAAACTATAAAAATCTTTTTTTTTTCGCTATTTAACGTCTTTTGGAACTATACAAATGAAGTTTTCCTGCGAATTACTAGTTGTATTTTTATATTTAGGCACAACACATGATTTCCTAGTACTTGGATTGGATATTTTAAAAGCATTTAGGTATAATTTCGACGCACGGGCGCACGACTACGAGCGGATTGAGTGAGCCAGACTGAGCGTGTTGTGTGTTGACGTCACAGCGTAACCGGCGGCCGGTGTTGTACGGTTACAACTTGTTTTACTTCTAAATCGGAAACTAATTAACGTATCGAAGTAATTTTTTCACTAGTATTTTTTATTTTTGACAGAGAATATGGACTGCTAATAATCAAAATCAGTTAACATTCTCCATTAGAGTGACACTTGATCGGAACCTAGTCGGACACTTTCGACAAAAAAATCAAGTAAGTGAATGCGGGATTAGGTTATTACTAACTAATCTTGTTGATGTTCTTGAGTGGAGACCGCGACTCGGCAAACGCAGTGTAGGAGGCCCTCCAACTAGTTGGGATGACGATCTGCGAAAAACTGCGGCAGATGCTGGATGCGGCAAGCAGAAGACAGGGGGCTATGGCGCTCATTAGGGGAGGGCTATGTCCAGCTGTAAACTAGTATAGTCTGACTGCTTAGTGCAAGTTTGACAGATCCAATCGAATAACTTTACCGCGTTAATCGAGTAGTGAGAATGAGTAAGTTAACCGTTCGAACTGGCAAAACGCTTTCACAGTACAACTCGCACTCGCGTTTATTCGTGTTTTGGCTGGTAAACGTGTTCACTTCTCAACGTAAACCATTACAATTCGCACTCATCAATTTTAATTTCCATACTTGTCGCTAGGTGGCGCTTCCTCGACGCCATAGAAATATGAGTTTACGTCAACGCGATCGAGTAGTTAAAAAACTCGCACTACGCACACTGAGGATGAATCTTGTATAGAAAAATGTGCAAAGCAAAGATTTAGAGAATCTTTATCATCGTTGTTCTGTTTGGCGACGTCCTTTACATTTACAAGATATAGACCTTCTTTCAGAGAAAAATAAGTTTGATAAGATAAAAAATAGTAGTGTAATTTTTGCGTCAACGATAACCGTCTACAAATAAATCTTAGGTCAAGTACCTACTAAAATAACAACGGGAAAAAAATCATATTACAACATTCTATAGCTGTGTTCGTTTTCGTAGTCGGAAAAGAAGTAATTTAAATTCGAAAAAAATTGTAAAAGATTTTTTTTTGTCTCGTAACATACAAACATAGCCTCACGCCTGTATCTGTTACCAGCCCTTCCACTCACATTCGCAATATACAGCGTGTCTCATTCAAATTGGTCAGTATGGGAAAGTCTGAAACTATAAGACATACGAAGATCTGTTCTGAGAAACCATGTCATCGATTTTAATAAAAAGAAAAACTGCATTCATACATTTTAAAAAACATCTGTACTCCGTTCGGGAATCGAACCCGGTTGTTTTGAAAAAAAACCTACACTATGTCTATTTAGATATCGATTGTGTAGGTCTTAAGCAGTAAATGTCTGTATGAAACATGATGTCTAAAATGAATAAAATGAATTGTAAAATGCAAATGCAGAGAGTAATAAAGAGGTTCCAAGTTTTACTGATACCGGCGAGACGCCCATTAGCTCAGTTGGGAGAGCGCTGGCGCAGATAGCCATAGGTCGCGGATTCGAATCCCGACATGGGTGGAATTTTTTAGACTTTAAATAGGTTTTTAAATAAACTTAATAGGAAAGTTCTATACAGAGCAGGAAATAGTATTCAACTCGTGTGCTTTCGGCGAAAACAGAAGCCTACTCTATAACCCAAGGTATATTCTAAAAGCTAACAGACTTTACAGACATGTAAAGAAAGAACAAAACATAATAAGACATTACATTCTCGGTAAATTAAATCACACAGAATAATATCTATCTCGGTAATTCAGTTCTTTAACCTTCACTTTGGTACAGTTAGATAAAACTTAAGTTACAGGATACTGACGAAAACCCTTCGGCCACTTTCAAAACCGAAGTTTCGAAACCAGTTTCGAAAAGAGAATTATTTTTCTTTTAGGAAACCTGGTTTCGAATAAAGAAAAATCATTCTGTTTTCGAAGTTGGTTTCCAATACAGAATATAAAATCTTATTATGAAACTCTTTCATGGATCAAGGGTATGCACAAAACTATTTTTTTTATAGGACAAATGAAATGAATCTTCTACCTCAGCACACACAGATCGTAGTCCGGACTTCCAAGGAGGAAGTGTGGGTGTACTCATATTTCTACATTAGTTACAGGAATAAGTACATGTCGGCGCAAGGCCAGGGTCGTGGTTGTAGGGTTCCATGAAGGGAAAATCAGGATACGATTATCAACATAACAGGTGTAATAATTTCTTCAAAATTCACAGATGTGAAAGAGACAGTACAATGGCGTCACTCCTATTTATAGCACAGCGTCAATAAAGCTATTCTATTTTTGAGATTGTTCCAATCATTACATTTTGTCAAAACCAATAACTGAAATAAAACTTGTATGATTTTACAAACATAATAGATGTGATGGAAACCTCATTATGCTACACTTTAATAATTAGTTTATTGTCAAACAATGTTTTGATTAGCAACGTGTCTAGGAAATAAATGGAAATTCACACACAATACGAGTTTTGTAATTATTTCAATTAAAATCTATTTAAAAACTATTTTTATTGCATATTACAGTTTATGTAACAATATTTACACAGTAATTGGTAAAATAAACACATTTTATGTAATGAATCGGAAGGAAGTAAGAACAAAGTTTCATAAAGCTATTTTGTTATTTAAGCTTCTAAGAAAGTGGCTTTTATTCATAGATATTAAGTATAAGATAGTAAGTATTAAGCTAAATAATAATAGGAATTAAAATATAGCGTGGCTGCCCAAATGTTACATTATTTTCAGTATCGGCTATAAAAGTAAACATCGCTATTTTTATAATCCAGGCGAATACAATTATGATTAAAATATGACAAATTGATAACACATAAGTCGTCTTTGAAGTAAGATTAAATGAAATGCGCCCACATACACCACTCCTGCCGTAATCCCGAGTGCCGAACCTTGTGGTTATGTCTGCAATATTTTTCTGTTACCTACTGAAAAAGAAAAAACTTTGTTTTAAAAACCTTTTTATAGGCTAGAATTCTACCGATGCCAGGACTCAAAAACGCTAGCTCTGGCTGACCGTGCCAGCGCTCTCCCAACTGAGTTGATGCGACCACCGACATCAGTGAAATTTCGAACCTATTTACAATACTCTCTGTATTACGTAAAGGCAGCTAATGGTCGGATAGTAGCCCACTCCTGCCGTAATCCTGAGTGCCGAACCTTGTGGAGATGTCTTAAATTATTTTTTCTGTTACCTACTGAAAAAGAAAAAAAATCTCAATTGGAAGAGCGCTGGCACGGATAGCCAGAGGTTGCGGGTTCAAATCCCGGCATGGGTGGAATATTTAGCCTTTAAATAGGTTTTTAAAGAAAAAAATGTTACTCACAATTTAAAAAACCTTTTTAGAGGCTAAAAATCCTACCCATGCCAGGACTTGAAAACGCGACCTTTGGCTTACCGTGCCAGTGCTCTTCCAACTGAGCTGATGGGCGACCACCGGCATCAGTGAAATTAAAAAACCTTTTTAGAGGCTGAAAATTCTACCCATGCCAGGACTCGAAAACGCGACCACTGCCTAACCGTGACAGCGCTCTCCCAACTGAACTAATGGGTGACTATCCGGCCAATAGCTGCCTGTACGTAATACAGAAAGTATTGTAAATAGGTTTGAGATTTCACTGATGTCGGTGGTCGCATCAACTCAGTTGGGAGAGCGCTGGCACGGTTAGCCAGAGCTCGCGTTTTCGATTCCTGGCATTGGTAGAATTCTAGGCTCTAAAAAGGTTTTTAAAACAAAGTTTTTTCTTTTTCAGTAGGTAACAGAAAAATATTGCAGACATCACCACAAGGTTCGGCACTCGGGATTACGGCAGGAGTGGTGTACTTATTCCTGTACTAAAGTAGAAATACGACTACACCCATACTTCCGCCTTGAAGTCCGGACTACGATCTGTATGCTGAGGTAGAAGATTTCATTTCATTAGTCCTGTAAAAAAAATAGTTTTCTGCATACCCTTGATCCATGAAAGAGTTTCAAAATAAGATTTTATATTCTGTATTGGAAACCAGCTTCAAAACAGAATGATTTTTCTTTATTCGAAACCATGTTTCCTAAACAGAAAAATAATTCTCTTTTCGAAACTGGTTTCGAAACTTTGGTTTCGAAAGTGGCCGAAGGGGAAGAAAGTGAGGAGTGACAGTGGAAGTGAAATTGTTTTTGATTTTGATATCAACCCTCTGTAAGTCCGCACTGCTGGGCACGAGTCTATTCCTACGTCGCAGGAAAGTTGGGTCCCTTTCCACCACGGGGTTAATTCCGGGTTAAGCACGGAAGCGCTCGAAAAATCTGCTACTAGCTGTAGTCATGAGATCGTCACCCATCCAGCACCTGACCGCGCCTGTTGTTGCTTGACCTTAGTCATTGATTCCAATCACTCGGAAATTGTTTTTATTGCCAACAAAATACGATACGTAATACAGAGAATATTGTAAAGTGGTTCGAAATTTCACTGATGCCGTGAGTCGCCCATTGGCTCAGTTGGAAAGAGCGCTGGCACGGATAGCCAGAGGTCGCGGGTTCAAATCCCGGCATGGGTGGAATTTTTAACCTCTAAATGGGTTTTTAACAAATACTAATTAAGGTACAATAACTGAAATAAAAGTTTACCTTAGTTGTAAATCACCTCTGAAATAAAATAAACACGAGGTAATTTCGAATAGGAAGGCCTCCTTAACTAGGGCTGACAGTTGAGTCATTTGAGAATTTTACTGCTTCTCCGACTCTCTTAGGTTTGCTGGAAGAAATATTTTTCATAGATAAGCTCGCCTTTGTACCTGTTATTTCTTATGTATAATTAATAATGAGTGACAATTGCGACAATTAATAATGAGTGACAAAGTTTATTGCTAATTCAACCTTAGTGAGACATTTCCTTAAATCTTTAATTAAGGGCCAGTTTCTGAATGAAGAATTTCGCTAAGTTAACTTAGGATCCTCGGCCACGGCGACTTTTTGCAGCGATGCAGTAGCGATGTTGTCGCGCGTTTGCATCGATAATGCCGCGATGCGGTCGCTAGCTGTGTGCCCACGTGACCACAATTCAGTCGCGATGCAAACGCGATAGCGTCGCGATGCAAAAGCTATTCAGTAACGGCACAAAAATGCCGACGATCGCCATAGTTGCAAAATGGACTCCATTGAAGCAACATTAGTCACGTGTCTTCGGTGCTACTTTTTCGTTGTAGCGCGTTGGCATCGCTTCTGTAGCGCGTTGCAAATGCGACCTAAGCGCGATCGTAGCGATGCTGAAAAAAGCATTACTAAAAAAAGTCGCCGTGGGCGAGGGCCCTTAAGTGTAGTGCTGTCTCCTCGAATTTCTTATATGGAAGCGTGAGAGAACGTTACTTAGTGAAATCCTCAATTCAGAAATCGGGCTTTTGGTTGACAATTGAGTGACAATTGTAAGTTTATTACTAATTCAAGCTTTGTGAGGCTAAGGGCCTCACAAAGCCATTACATTACAACAATTAGACCATTACAACAAATAGACCATTTTGTATGGTCTATTTGTTGTAATGGTTTATGAATAAACATTTCTTACTCTTATTCGGTCGACAATTGTAGCAATGAGTTGTTGAGTGACAATTGTGTCATGATTTGTTTAATTTGAATTATATTTCCTAATAACTTTCAATTAAGATGTTTGGTTTAAATCATATTGCTTACAAAAAAAAGTATTGAAAGCCAATTTTATATTTATAATTTGGTATTAAATTACTGGCAACACAGATTCTTGTCCTTGATTGGTCAAATCTATTCTTATATCCGATAGGCCGATTCTAAAATAATTGAAATGGGCATGGAAGGGAGGCATTTTGGTTGCTGGTGCGATCAGCAGGCAGAGGGGAGTCAGTTCAGAAGAGTCAGCCATAGCGGCTAGTGTTTGGAATAAGATTCTGTAAACTTGGAAGCAATAAATCTAGCAGTTTAAATATCTTGAGTTTTTAGAGAACTTATTACTAATTCAAGCTTTGTGAGACGTAGACCAGCTGTCAACTGTACAAAAGTTGTCGCCGTTCATAGTAAATTAGTTTAACTATTTCACTTCAAACCGGCATCGATCACAGTCAAACTCAAACAACTTTAGTGGAAATAATTGGCAGATCAACTCTGTCTGTCGTGGAGTTCAGCAAATTACGAGTACGACGAAATTATTGGCCAAATGCTGGCACAAATTATACTAGCTACGAAGTTTTTGGAGGACTTAGAAAACGTGGAACAAAACTTTCATAAGAATTGTTGTTATTAGACTTAGCGGCGGTAGCCTAGTGGGTAGAACGATGGACTCGGAAGCGGGAGAGCCAGGTTCGATTCCCAGTGCATGTACCAATGAATTTCTAAGTAATGTACATTTGTGAAGTTACCGTAGCAGTACCATTTGCTAACGGTGATGAAAAACATCAACATCGTGTGGAAGCCTGGGTATCTATGGTGTTCAAATATTTGTTGGTTGGTTTGTTTGTTTGTTTGTTTGTTTGTTTGTTTGTTTGTTTGTTTGTTTGTTTGTTTGTTTGTTACGCTTTATTGCACAAAAATTAAGAAACAGAAAAATAACTTAAATAACAGGTAAGTGTTGATGTACAAAGGCGGACTTATTTCAAAAGAAATTTCTTCCAGCCAGCCTAAGAAAGATTCTGACCAAAAAACAGAGAGCGGGAGATGGCAAATATAGCTAAACAAGAAATATTCTCAAGAAGGCCTTGTGCCGTGTACCATGCTTCTGCTGTGTTGTGTCGGCCTAGAGAATAGCACGAACCCAATTGTTCCCGCGGGTGTCTTAAAAGGCGACTAATGGAAACAAAAAGGGGGTTGGGCAGCAGCGCCCCCTGCAGTACAATTCCAGCGAACTGCGATGCCCAAGCCGCATGCCCAGCGTGGGGATTATGGGTATTTCCCCCTATAATAGCACAACATGGCGCTCTTTAGGGGAGGGCTATGTCCAGTAGACTAGTATAGCCTGACGACAACGACACGTACTCTTAGGTTAAGAAAATTAAGAAATATCTATCTAATTTCCTTTTTTATGTACAATAAAGTGTTCTCTATCTTTATAAATCAATATTTTTTTGAAAAAATATCTCTATTTCAGACGACTGTCATACCTGGTAGTGTGTTTAAAACCACTATGCAAGAAACAATGAATATAATTTTTATTTATCTATAAATCAATAATATCCTGAGCAAAACCACTATGTTCATACATAGATGTTTTCACGTAACCCAGACAGACAACATCAGCCGAAACTACCGCTCTCTGGGCTATTTTTATGTTTCCTGCCTGTACTGTATATTGTGAAAACAGATATACTTAAGTAGTAGGGTGTCGTTAAATGAATACTCGTAACGCGAGACTCGGTAGTCGAGGCTGTGTCTAATGAAGGGTCCCTAAACGTGGGGTGGCCATGCGCTTGGTGCAAGGTGGGACTTTGCGTTTCCGTATTTCATTTTATGTAGGTTTATTTAATTTTAAATATATTTAATCCATATCATAGTTTTGCTGTATGCACCTTAATTTTTACTTTATTACAGAACAATTACTATGCCGTAACAGCGGTGGTAGCTCAGTGAGTAGGACCATAGACTGGCAAGCGAGATCCCCAGGTTCGATCCCGAGTGCGGGCATGTATCAATGACTTTGTTTAATTTCAAAGTTACGTACATTTGCGAATTTGCAGTCGCAATACCACACGCTAACGGTGAAGGAAAACATCGTGAGGAAATCCGCGGCTTGGTTGGCTCCGCACGTATTGACTAGTCTTTCCTGTGGGCTAGGCCGACTAAGCTGTCAGGATGGTATAGGTGCTGGGCAAGCCTACACCATCTATAAAACCATGACCCAGGCACTACAGCGTCGGAGTGGTCCCTTCACCCATCTAGTGTGAGTGAAGATACCACTGGACGCTGTATAAATCATCTCATTAAGTAGATGCAAAAAGGCCAATATTATTATTATTACTATGCCGTGATACATTTTGGATCAACCCGAACAAATGTGCCCCAAGATACAATTTAATTTAGTTTGGGGTTAAAGAAAGAAAGAAAGAAAGAAAGGAAGGAAGGAAGGAAGGAAGGAAGGAAGGAAGGAAGGAAGGAAGGAAGGAAGGAAGGAAGGAAGGAAGGAAGGAAGGAAGGAAGGAAGGAAGGAAGGAAGGAAGGAAGGAAGGAAGGAAGGAAGGAAGGAAGGAAGGAAGGAAGGAAGGAAGGAAGGAAGGAAGGAAGGAAGGAAGGAAGGAAGGAAGGAAGGAAGGAAGGAAGGAAGGAAGGAAGGAAGGAAGGAAGGAAGGAAGGAAGGAAGGAAGGAAGGAAGGAAGGAAGGAAGGAAGGAAGGAAGGAAGGAAGGAAGGAAGGAAGGAAGGAAGGAAGGAAGGAAGGAAGGAAGGAAGGAAGGAAGGAAGGAAGGAAGGAAGGAAGGAAGGAAGGAAGGAAGGAAGGAAGGAAGGAAGGAAGGAAGGAAGGAAGGAAGGAAGGAAGGAAGGAAGGAAGGAAGGAAGGAAGGAAGGAAGGAAGGAAGGAAGGAAGGAAAGAAAGAAAGAAAGACATTTATTATAGCAACAAGACACATCACATAAACAAAAAACCAGAAAACATGAGCACAACAGAAATTAACCAAATATACAAATAAACGAAACAAAACAAACACACATAGCTTTCGCCTGTGGTGCGTCTAAATTGCCACAAAAGGCAGCTGACTGAGCGTTGTGCTGAGGGACTGAGCCCTCAGCGCTGATTTTCAGTCAGTGCCCGAGGTAACTGAATGGTTCTACAAGGTGCGTGTCGTGATGCATTTATAGGATATATGAATAGGATTGGTACACAAATATAAAAGTAAAAGGTATCATATATCCGATTTTTCTATAACATTAATATATCCGATTCCATCCAATAGTAGCCGAGGTATATTCTTATAGCTAACTAACTGTGCATTGGATTCGAATGAGAAAATAAATGTGTAATAATGATTCTGTCGAGTCATCTTATTTGATTTTTATGCGACAAATGTCTTTTTCTTCTTCAGGATATATTAGTCCACTGCTGAACACAGCCCTGCCCTAGTGAGCGCCATAGCGCGACGTTGTGCCATCATTGGGGGGTAGTGCCCATAATCCCCACGTTGGCATGCGGGTTGGAGTTCGCAGCTCGGTGGAATTATACTGCAGGGGGCGCTGCTGCCCACCCCCCGGTTTGTGTCCCTTAGTCGCCTTTTACGACACCCGCGGGAAGAATTTGGGTCAACAAATTCACAAATGTCTAATCCTTCGAATATTTTGCGTCTTCACTTTGGGCGAGAATCGGTTCCTAGGAATGTCGCGGCTTTAGACTTTTAAAACACGCGGCTAGCTGCGTCGTACTACCCGGGATGGTGCTATTTAAATATTTAACACTTCAACAACTTCAGCCTTTAGTTGTACAGTGCGAGTTTATTTCGTGTTCAATTTCGGGGCATTTCAAATGCATATGCGGTGAATCAAAACTGGGCGAGAGCCAAAACTGTTTTGCGCACAAATAAAATAAAACGGTATGCTTTTTCGTTGTTATTACTCTGATTAAAATGGAACTATTTTGTCAGGTCAGTAAGCTGAGGTCAAATCTTAGGTTTTCCACGATATTTCGTAGTAGATAGAGAGATATAATATTGTAAGGATTCTGGCGGTGGATGTTCTAACATAAACCAGGCCGCGACAAGAGATCCCTGATCAGACAAGCATTTACACATACCCCATTCGGCATCCAAAAGAAGGGGCGGCCAAGGACCACCTGGAAAAGATCACTAGACCAAGAGGCCAAGTCGATCGGCACTAGCTGACCTGAATTGGAAATCTGTGGTTGAGGCCCAATGCTCCGCTAGGAGTTAAAGGACCAAAGAAGAAGAAGAAGAAGGAATCAGGCGTGGAAATAATAAAACGAATGCACTTTTCAGAAATTTATTTCAATGTTAAATTTCTGAGCCACCTTCGAGTTCAAGCTGTAGTGGAGAAGAAGGCAGCCAAGAAACTCTACTCTAATCATCTTATCTCAAATAGTCAGTAGTTATTATTATTAAGATTTTGTAGGCTATTATAGCGTAGGTATTTTCGCTTTAGTATGGGAGTAATGTATCTGTTACGTAGCAACTATTATCTAATCTGTGACTATACCAAATATTATTGAAATGGCTCCAGCTGTTTAGAAGTGAAGAAGTAATAAACATACAAACTTTCGCCTTCATAATATTAGTGTGATGTGATGATAAAGATAAAGATAAAAGATAATATATTTAAAAAAGTACCCTGCTCCCTAGAAAAGGCTAAAACCTGTGGATTAATTTATTTTTATTTTTTATTTATTTTTTTGAGATTAAGATTAATTCACATTCAATTGTTATTGTAACATAAGTTATAGTACAACATAATTATTTGTCATAATTATCCAATGAATAGTCCATACATTTTAAATATAGTGAAGTTACGGTTGGATAGACTCTGAAGCCTGTGGTAGATAAAATCTGTGATACGGGCGTCAGTGCCCTGTTGAAATGCTCACACAACTGTTCCATATTTAGGATAAGCAGTGCTCCTCCGAAGCACGTTTTACATTATAAAGGTCGACAGACTTCAATACTACTCTACATTTATTGTACTTTTACAGAAAAAAAAATATTTAAGTTAAAACTAAGTTCGTTATCAACCCTTGTATGTCCCCACTGCTGGGGCACGGGTCTCTTCCTGCATCGCAGGAAGCTTAGGCCATACTCCACCACGGGTGCCAAGTCCGGGTTGGTGGAGGATTGTAAGACAGTGGCGGGCCTTACTGTCAGAAGTTATCAAGCCGCCCATAAGGCCTCTGACATGGCTTAACGACTGCCATTATATGACAGCCGGCACCAACGGCTTAATGTGCCTTGCGAAGCACGGAAGCGCTCGGAAAAATGCCACTAGCGGTAGTCACGGGACGCTCACCCATCCTGTACCTGACCGCGCCTGTTGTTGCTTAACCAAGTGATTGATTCCAATCACTCGGTTCGCCTAGGCCACGAGAAAGTAATATGAGAAAAACAAAGAGCATGTATGTTGGTGTGTGTGTGTGTGTGTATGTGTGTGTGTGTGTGTGTGTGTGTGTGTGTGTGTGATGCAATGTGTCTCTACCTACCCCTCTGAGACACAGGCGCGAGGTTACGTTATGTTTAAAAAAAACACAATTCACTTATTCTGGAAATTATATCCATATTAGGTACCCCCGGCGTGGTAATCATACGTCATAGTCCTTCAGATAGGTAGACGTCAGGAAGTCATAGTCCTACGATTTAGCCGTGTATGTGGTGACCCTACAGGCGTAACTATTAAGCTACTTGTGTGTGTAGACGCCAGTGGATAGCACGTTGGACTAATGAAGTATCCAATTTACTTTCCCACTCTGACAGTGTGTTATTATTTATCTAGTTCCCGCCTTTACTAATTACTCGTATTTATTACATTTCCGGTCTGCTTATGAAACTACCTATACATGCCCCTGTATTCATTTCTTTGGTACATTAGCGAATCTTGCGGTGGTAGACTAGCGGGTAGAACAATGGACTCGCAAGCGAGAGACCCGGGCTCGATCCCCAGTGCGAACGTGTACCAAAGACATTTTGTAGTGTTGCTATATTTAATGTCGAATGCTGTATACATTGAATGAAGCGCTCGTGGCCTAGCCGAATCGAGTGATTGGAATCAATCACTTGAGTTAAGCAACAACAGGCGCGGTCAGATGCAGGATGAGTGACCGTCCCGGGACTACCGCTAGTGGGATTTTTTCCGAGCGCTTCCGTGCTTCGCAAGGCACGTTAAGCCGTTGGTGGCGGCTTTCATCTAATGGCAGTCGTTAAGCCATGTCAGAGGCCTTATGGGCGGGCGGCTTAATAACTTCTGACAGTAAGGCCAGCCACTATCTTACAATACTCTACCAACCCGGACTTGGCCCCCGTGGTGGAGTATGGCCCGTACCCTAGCCATTGGGACACTTTGTTTAATTTCAAAGTTACGTACATTTTCGACTTTGTAGTAGCAATCACCATAATCAACCCATTATGTCCCCGCTGAGGGGCACGGGCCTCTTCCCTGAGGAAGGTATAGGCCATACTCCACCACGGGGGCCAAGTCCGGATTGGTGGAGGCTTGCAAGTCTAGTGGCGGGTCTTACTGTCAGAAGTTTTCAAGCCGCCCTTAGGCCTCTGACTTGGCTTAACGACTGCCACCTATAGACGGCAGCCGGTTGCTTAGCGACATCGGTTCAGCTGCTCCCGAAATTTGCGCTTACCAACACATTCAGCGATTCATTTTATATTATAGATGAAGTGTTTTCTATCTATCTACCTACCTACCTACCTACCTACCTACCTACCTATACATCTTCTATATATCTCGTTTCAAAGTGTTTGGCATCGGAATCCTCCGAAAGGGCGTCACCGACGTTCGTGATTTTTTTCCTGAATCTTTGATAGGTCTTAGGAAGGGTAGTAGTCTAATTAGTAAGGTAAAAAAAAACATTTGCTAGGTCAGCTAGTTAATTTCTAATGCTCAAATTGATTTTTTTGTTACGTAGTAAGGATTCGTTAAAGATTTCCTTAGATAATCTTACCGGCATCAGAAAAAATATCAGTAACTTTAAAGACCTGCGCAGACGAGAAACTTTCCCCGGGTACTTTTTTGTCCGTCGGTATAGATCTCTTATAAATTCAATCGAATAACGCACACGAAGGACTAAAAGCACCCCGTACAAAAAGTCCCTGAAGTTACCGAGGACTTCAAGAGACCAGACTGGAAAAAAGTTCGGTGTCATCTTTTAAAACGCCTTTTCTTTTCTTTCAACTTTATGTAAACTACGACACAATGTAATCTCAGAATATTTGCATCCACAGCGTACGCTTCATTCAATTTCCGGGGAACAAATGACCGCACACCGTAGGCGTTGAGTCCGCGACAAGTACTCGGAGGACATTTTTTTACGATTCAGGGGCTTTTGTCCCCAAGGGATAAAATTACCTCGTCTGCGCAGGACTTAAAACTTGAGGTAGCCAACGCGTAATGTAGGGTTCCGTAGGCAGAGGAGGGTTTCTCCGCTTTACAGAACTAACAACTTCATCACCGTCTACGAAGTTTTCTTTTTATGCGGCCTCTGTGGCGCAGCGGTAGCGCATCTGCCTACCATGCAAGAGGTCTTTGGTTCGAACCCCGGTTGGGGACAAAAAAAAAGGTCCCAGATCTTGGATGTTTACATGTTTGTGATGTCATTGTTTCTGGCTCCCACAACACAGGGTATCCTAGTGTAGTGCCAGAAGCAATATATGTGCCTGTATGTGAAAGTAGGTAGTTATTGGGCATTCTGGCTCACCATTTTTCGACATCACGCTCACGGCTCCGCCGTTCACTCGATGCCAAAAAAAGGCGATCCAACATGCCCAATAACTACGTTGGTCCAGTCGATAATTCCTGTTGCGGATAATAATTATGAAGTTAAACAAAAAAAATTCCAGCCATTGTATTACCTTGATTATTTTTTTCTTAAATACTGCAACGACGAAAGATTTTTTTTAGTTTAAGGTCGATCCTCAAATAAAACGCTTCTTGTTTCAAATGAAATTCTTAAAACAAAAAAAAACATTACGTTTCAACTTGTTATGTCCTACGGAATATATACAACAAACATTTCGTCATGGATCTCTTCTACCTAATTCTATCAGATGCATAATCTGTGGGCCATCTAATTGCGGCAAAACTAACCTAATGATTGGGCTTCTTTTGCATGAAAATGGTCTGCGCTATAAAAACGTTTACGTGTATTCAAAAACTTTACATCAACCAAAATATGCTTTTCTAGAAAATGTTTTGAGATTAGTACCAGGTGTATCTTTCATGAAGTTTCATGCAAATCAGCAAGTTCTCAGTACAAATGAAGCAAAATCTAATTCTATAATAATATTTGATGATGTTGCATGTGAAAATCAAAACAACATGCGTGATTATTTTGCAATGGGTAGACACAAAAATATTGATAGCTTTTATTTAAACCAAACTTACACCAAAATACCAAAACAACTTGTTAGAGATAATGCAAACCTGATTGTTCTCTTCAAACAAGATGACATTAACTTGCGTCACGCATATGATGAACATGTTAGCACAGATATGTCTTGGCATGAATTTCGGAAATTGTGTGCAACAATATGGAGTGAGCCTTACAACTATTTAGTAATAAATAAAGATTGTGAGAAAAACCAAGGTTGCTATCGTAAGCAATTTGACACATTCGTAGTATTTAATTCATAACTAGAAAATATATAAGGATGCAGCACGTGGTACTTTTGCATTCATATCAGTAAACTTGTTAAAACGAGAAGCAAAATTGATTATATTTAACATGGATAAACAATTAAAACAAATTGTTCTTGCTGCAGATGCAGTGAAGAAGAAATTCAAGAAAATGCGATGTATTGAATCCGATCACGAAAAATCTCTAGAAAATATTTTTAAACCAGTTATCAATCCCCTCAATCAAATAAGTGAAGCAGTCAAACATAAAGAAAATATAAAACCTATACCGAAAGAAAATATTAAAGACTTACCTCAGGATTATAATGAAGATGAACCATATGATTGGAGTACTTTAGATGAAACGATGAAAAGGAATAGAAAATCTGATAATTTTCAAACTCCTTCTCAAAGTGCAGATCCCTCAGTGGAATCAGATGACGGAATTTCTGATAAAGAATATGACAAACAAAACACTTACATAGGTGACAAAAATATATCAGAACATTCAGCAGTCAGCAGTGATCCTGATTGTTCCTCATGGTCGTTATCATCAGAATACATTAAAAACGTTCCTTTTGGTATTAGTCATGTTCAGGGTAAAATTATGATGGGGTCAGCAACAGTATCTATCACAGATAAAAACATTATGATAGGAAAACACAACTACCACAAAACTCCTGGTTTGATGGAATTAATAACAAAACGATCACCGGATTCAGCATTAATAACTGAGAAAGATAAACTTAACTACAAGTCAATGCTTTTGGAGACAAACGTGCATAGAAGAGATAATGATCCAAGTAAACCAATAAAAAGTAATAAAGGGAAAAAATATTTGGAATTCGTAAAACCTCACTTTGTCAAAACTCCGGAAAAACTTCCTACAGGTTCAGGATTGCCAACATTAAAAAAGTGGAAGAGAAATGTGGACTATATTTATTGGGATGATCCAAATGAGTTAGTGGAAAGGTTACGACTATTGATTGCATCACGCGATGCTGGTAACACTGGACTTGATAATGAAATACTGTCAATTATAGAGGAACTGAATGAATATGGTTTATTGAATTAGAATATATTTGAAACTAGATGCAGATCAGAGTAATATATTTTTATATAAATATTGTTAACACAGCAATTTTTATTTTCAACTAGTGCGAATAAAATACTTACATAAATAAAATAAAGCCTAATTTTATGTAATTCTTATTGTTATTATTTTTTTGCTTACTTTCCATATTTTACGCGTATAAAACGACGAGTTCTTAGAGATTCGTCCATTTAGTTCTTCAGTAACTAAGTAACCAAGTAACCTTCGCTATAATGAACAATTCTGCTATAGCAGTTACGCTGCAGTCTACACAAGCCAAGAAAAGAAAACTAAGTAAAACTAGTGCTTCTTCACCGAACACATCGAAACAAATATTGGAACATATGACTAATAAGCAGGTTCTCAGTGATTTAGAACTTGATCAATGTATCAAAAATAATATAAAGGAAAAGTCACCGGTATTATTAAATAATGTACCTTACGGGGTAAGAATGGAAAAAGGAAAACCTATGATTGGGTCAGTACCACTTTTTATAAGAGATAACATGCTGTATATAGCAAGAAATTCTTATAAGAAAACTAGTGGTCTTGTTGAATTACTCTACAAAAAAAGACCTGATTTAAGTACTGTTACAGAAAGTGATAAACAGAATTACAAGACCATATTAATGGACACAAATGCTCACCGATGCAGATATGATCCTAAGAAATCAATCAATAGAAGCAGAGGATTTAAATATTTACAAGTTGTAAAACCATTATTGCACGAAAAAGGAAAAAATATGCAATTGATAAAAGAACCTAATAAAAATATGGATTGGGCTTTGGAGCAACAGAATGAATTAGTGAAAACTTTGGAATTATTGATAGCCACAAAAGAAGCTGGTCACACTGGACTAGATAATGATATTACGTTTATCACAGCTGAATGTAAGAAACGTGGTTATATTGATTGAATAAATAGTTGTGTAAAGTATTTTTTGTTTTATTATAACTCTAACCTTCGTTTCCTTTGCAAGATGAACATCGATAAATTTGGTCATTATGTACATAAACGATTACGTTTGTTGGATTCATTTGAAATTACACCTTTAAACAAATTGCTGCTTCAAAATGATTCCGGAAATTATGATTTAAAACAGACTAGATTAAAAGGGTTGATATGGGCTGTAGATGGAGATGAAGCTGTAAGTAAAGAGTATGTTGACCAAAACATTGAAAAATGTTGTAAAAAACAAGACATTCTTGCAGACCTTAGGATTTTAAGGACTCAATTGCAAGCGTTGCAGAAAGAATTAGAAAATAAATGTTCGAAAATTGAAGTAAATAACATTGTTAAAGATCATATAATATCATTGAGAGATATGAACAAGTAAATAAATAGAAAGGACATACAAGTTTGCTACATTTTATAAACAGAAACATAGCTGTTAACATACCTCCTTTAGAAATTATGAATATTCACTAGAGATAGACTGAAAAATGAAGAAACAAGTGGTTAATGAAATTCATAAAAATGCAAGAAAAAATTTCCTACGACGTTCTGTTCATCTTAAAGGTATAGATGATTTGTGGCAAGCAGATCTTATCGACTTAATTTCATTGAAGATACACAATAATGGATTTAAGTTTATTCTGATTGTAATAGACTGTTTTTCAAAGTACGCGTGGGCTATACCGTTAAAAACAAAGACTAAAACCGAATCATCTCATGCATTTGAAAGTATTTTGCAAAAAAGTGGAAGATGTCCTAGTAATTTACAGACTGACATGGGAACCGAATTTTACAACGATGAATTTAAAAAAATAATGAATTCTTACAAAATTAATCATTATTCTACTTACTCCGTTAAAAAAGCTTCGATAGTAGAGAGATTAATTAGAACGTTGAAAACGAAATTATTTAAATTATTTCATCTCCAAGGTAGTTACAAATGGATTGGTAAGCCATTACAAAGTGTTGTTAAATCTTACAATAGTACAAAACATCGTATAATTAAACATAAGCCTAAAGATGTAAGTAAACTGAATGAAGATAATGTTATGAATAATATTAATAAATTCCATAGCAGTGCCCTTAAAACCAGAAAACCTAAATGTAATGTTGGTGACTACGTTAGGATCAGCAAGTACAAAGGTGAATTTCAAAAGGGGTATACTCCCAATTGGTCTACTGAAATATTTACCATAAAGAAAATAAACAAAACGAACCCTATAACTTATGATATAGAAGATCTACGACATCAACCAATTTTAGGTTGTTTTTACGAGCAAGAACTACAAAAGACCAAATATCCTAATGTTTATTTAATTGAAAAGGTTTTAAGGAGAAAAGGTAATAAGTTGCTTGTAAAATGGTTGGGCTTACATAAGAGTGAAAACAGTTGGATTGATAAAAAGGCTATAGTCTAGAATAAGCCCTTAGTCCATATCTAGTAATGAAAGGTGGAGGACTAGTTAATACTTTTATAAATAATTTGCCCTTTGAATTACATCTACCCGGTTACAATTATTGTGGCCCAGGGACAAAGTTGGAGAAACGATTATCACGCGGAGATAGAGGTGTGAACCAATTAGATGACGCTTGTATGCATCACGATATCGCATATGCAAAATTTAACGACTTATCCAACAGACACGAAGCTGATTTGCGTTTATTAGACATGGCAAAGAGAAGGCTTAAATCGAAAGATGCTCAAAACGGTGAAAAAATTGCATCATGGCTAGTTAGTAAAGTCATGAAGACAAAATTAAAATCAGGTGCAGGGATGAAACATTTTAATTCTTTGGTGACTAATATTAAAACTCATGTCAAGAAAAAAAAACCAAAAAATTGTAAAAGTGCTATAAAAGCTGCTTACTCGGCTGCAAGGAAGCTGACAGCTAATAAGAAATATGTTAATATACCGAGAATAATTCCTATTCCTAAGCATGGTGGAATTTTACCTTTGATACCAATATTCGCTGGGTTATCAGCACTAGGGAGTTTAGCTGGAGGTGTGGCTGGTATAGCGAAGACAGTGAACGACTATAAAATAGCACAAAATGCTAATAAGGAAACAATTGCTTTAGGCAAAGGTTTATATATCAAACCCTACCGAACCGGTAGCGGATTATTTGTCACAAGTTCAAAAAACTATTAAAAAGGCTGCCTAATCGTGCTCTTACCAATATGGATATACTAGAATATGCACAGGATATACCATATTTTCGAGGAGTGTTTATGAAAGATGCATTACCAAGCAAACCAAGGAGTACAGAATGTGGAGTAGTTAATTTAGATAACTCCACCAACGAAGGGACACATTGGGTAGCCTATGTAAAACTTAAAGACTATTGTGAATATTTTGATAGTTTTGGAAATTTGAAGCCACCAGTAGAGGTTTTGAATTATCTAAATAATAGTAATTTGTATTATAATTACATGACGTATCAATCATTTAATACTCTTAACTGTGGACATTTATGTTTAAAATTCTTGCAAGACTTTTGGAATAAATCTATAAATTAGCGTTGTTTCTTTTTATTTTCATCATATACACAATGTCATTCACACTATCAATAACTGGCAATGAGTCACTTCTAACAACAAATTATTCCCCACCATTGCAACTAGAGGGTGAATATGAGTGTGCTCTACTTTATCTATCTACTTTTAATTCAATTCCAAACATTGAAAGTAAGAATAACAAGTTCTACTACGGGGATAAAGACTTTTGTGAAATACCTGAGGGAACATATGAATTGCAAGATATAAAAGATTACCTTAAAGGAAAAATTAAAGACGCCAATTTCAATCTATTCTGTAACAATAATACTTTGAAAACGTATTTGTTTAGCTCCAAAGACATCCATTTTGAGAAAAAAAATGGTCTCGGCAACTTATTAGGCTTTGGCAAAAAAACGCTCAAGGCTAATGAATTACACGAGTCACAGTATCCTGTCAACATTCTTTCAACTACTGTGGTGAGGATAGAATGTGATATAGTAAGTGGATCATATATAAACGGTGTATCTAGCCACATTATTCACGAGTTTGCGCCTAACGTGCCACCAGGTTACAGATTAATAGAAATTCCTAAGAACATCATTTATTTTCCTGTTAACCAAAATAATATAAGTAGCATAAATATAAGGATACTGGATATTAATAATCATTTAATTAACTTACGTGGAGAAGAGCTGCAACTATATTTACATCTTAAGAAAAAATTATAGAATTCAATAAAACCTCTCCACCAAAACATAAAATCATTAGTCACAATTTCATCACTAACAAGGAAAGAACTCTGAAGAAAAAAAAAATATTATCACCAGAAAACAAAGAATTTCTTAAATTAATTGGGTTGTCAAAATGAGTATACTAGACATTTCGAGTACACCTGTCTATGACAATAGCATTGATGGAATCGAAATTCATTCCTATAAACCTTACGTGACCAGTTTCAATAGAAACGATGAAATTCGTATACCGATTAACCAACAGGATTTGTACATACTGCCGTCAGCTAGCACATTATATTTGGAAGGTGTTGTCAATGTGTTTAAGAGAGAAACGGAATCGGAGAAGGCTTCTAGTGTTCAGTTTACAAATAATTCACTGCTGTTCTTTTTTCAAGATATACGATATGAGTTAAACGGAGTTGAAATAGACAGAATTAAAAATGCAGGACTAACTACGACTATGAAGTCCATTTTATCTATGAACGAAAGCGAATCCAAGATGTCTAAGGTTTGGGGATGGGATATAAATGGCACTAAGAATGTACACTCCGGAAAATTTTCAGCTTCAATACCTTTAAGTAATATTTTAGGATTCGCAGAAGATTATAAAAAAGTAATAATTAATTGTAAGCATGAACTGGTTTTGCTCCGAAGCAATACGAACGTTAATGGATTACAATTAAATACGGGAGAATTTGTGGATGACGTTGTTATTCATAAAATTGTATGGCGAGTTCCACATGTGAAAGTTTCTGATACAGAAAGAATTAATCTTCTTAGATTGTTGGAAAAAGATAGACCTGTTCAAGTAGCTTTCAGAAATTGGGATTTATACGAGTACCCTTTATTGCCGAAGACTACAAAACATACTTGGTCCATCAAAACGTCATCTCAAGTTGAAAAGCCAAGGTTTGTTATTATAGGTTTACAAACCAACCGAAAGAATGACGCAGTTAAAGACATGTCTCGATTTGATCATTGCAATTTACGTGATGTCAAGGTATATCTGAACTCCACATACTTTCCATACGACAATATGAATGTTAGTTTTAGTAACAACAACATAGCTATATTATACGAGCAGTACGCTAGATTCCAACAGTCGTATTACGGACGAAGGAGTGAACCCTTGTTAAGTGCAAAAGAGTTCGAGGAGTTTGCACCTCTTTTTGTAATTGATTGTTCAAGACAAACTGACCACCTTAAATCTGGACCAGTAGTTAATGTGCGTGTGGAGCTAGAAAGCGAAGTAGAAATACCAGATCAAACATCTGCATATTGTCTAATATTGAACGAATGTTTAATCGAATATAAACCGTTAAGTAATATTGTAAGAAAATTATCATGAACGCAAATACCCTAATTGTTGATGTGCATGGATTTAAAAATGATAGAAACCACTTTATCATTAAAGAACTTGCATTAGCTACTGCTGAAAACACTCAAGTATTTCTTATAAAACCTCCGTGGCCGTATAGATATTTAACTGATTTTGAAAAGAGACATGTAAAGTGGATCGAGCGTAACTTTGGATATAGATGGTCTGAAGGACATATAGATTATCTTCAGTTCCATAAAATCATCAAACCATATTTAGAAAAAAGACAGGTGCTAGTGAAAGGTTTAGAAAAAACTAGATGGATCAAAGACTTGTGTGATAATATTACAGTTATAAATGTGGAAGAAAAAGGGTGTCCTAATTTGCTAGAGCTGTTTAAAAAGTATAATAAGAATAATTTTAGTTGTTTAGATCATAAAAATAAAAATTGTACATTAAGAACCGTTTTATGTGTTAAACAATGGATTATAGATAATAAAATTGAGATATAAGCGAATTGATTAACTACTTTTTTTTCTTTTACTGTGTGCTATTTCAATGTAAGTTTTTAATTATGTGTACCTATAAAAATAAATGTGTACCTAAATACCTGAGTTCTTTAATTTAATCTACTTTATTTATGGGAATTGAAAAATGAGATAAGAAAAATTATGTACATAAAGTTTATTTTAAAGATCATTATAAGAGTCATTACAAAGTTTCTTACAAATTTCATTAACCAATTTTTCGGACTTGTCCATTATGTCATCCACTACTTCACTCACTATGTATTGCGCACTAACCACACTATCTTCCGAGGTCGCTGACGTTTGCCCTCCGCTGATGTTAAATATTTCAATCTTGATGCGTTTTAGGGCCCTTCTTGGCGTTTTTGTAATAACGTATGAGGAGGATGCTTGTACTTTTTTTCGCAATTCCATTTTGTTTTTTTGCGTCTTCTTTTTCTTTTCCTTGCTCTCCTGTCCAGCGGGGATCGATATTTCCAGTGCATCGTTGTAATCTTCAAATGGCTGCGCATTTGGGAACCATAAGTCGGAAGGGTCCATTATCTGTAATAAAAGCATAAATTAGAACTCGAAACATGCCTTCAGTTGTATCCTATACACGCAAGTTGCAAATGCAAGTAAATCCTTAAAACACATACCTGGAAAAATATTCGTCGTCCGAATCGAAGAGTTGTCTTGACGTCCTCAGTGTGCTTGCCTGCCGATTGCGATCTTATGAATGAGTAATCAACAATATGCAAAACATTTGCAATATTTTCTAGTCAGCAATTCTCAAACGTAAAGTCCTACTTAGTGTCGGGCGCAGTTCATTCAACTGAGTTAATAATGCTGACATAGCTTGGCATGCTTTAATGGAATGTGATCGCAAGGTATCGAATAAATCTGGGGCAGAAACTTGTTGTTACATGAAAATGCTGACTTGCATCTACCGTGCAATGACATTACTGCTAATAGGCGGTGATTAGGTTAAATTAAAATCTTACAAGTAAAACAATAGTTTCTTTAATACATAAACATTTATTTTATGATTCCCTTTTACTTATGTGCTATGTAAACATAGAGTATAGGACAACTAAGTACTTAGGTACTAAACCTATTTAAATTACTTACAAAAACATGCAAAAGATATCGTATAAAATCATATATTATTAAAGTAAAGCGGATTTGTGGCCGTACGATAGAGTATCAATTTTATTTCTTAGTATAATTCGCTTATTATCATTATAGGAAAGACATACTTTATTAAGTGACTGTGTAAATATTTCATGTTTTAAGGATTTAAACATCATATTTTTCTTTCTGACTAAGCTGCTATCGACTAGCACGGTCTTGTAATCATTAAAACTAATTTTTTTTACGACAGACTTTTTCGTACCCTTAGCCTTTTTGAGTTCCGTATTTTCAGTTTTGATGCAGTATAATTTAGACCTCAATCCTACGAATTCAGTTACAAGCTGCCCCCCTAACTCATCTTTGAACAATCCGGGAACTTTATTATTTTGTTTAGTTATACCATGAATATTATTCTCAGAGTAATTGCTGGTGTCAAAATACTGTTTGAAATGTTTCTTTATATCCCAGTAAATGTCATTCGTTTGTATTGAGTATAGAAAACTATCAGTGTCCGTATAGCACATTTTTAAATTAGCTCCAATAGGTTTCATAATAGAGTAATGAAAATCATACATATGGCTTTTGGATATTTCTAGCACTGAAAAACCAATGTAAATAGGTTTATCCAGTGTAATTTTTTCAGGTCTTAGTTGAATTGCTACAAAGTTTTCAGTGAATACTGACGAGCTATGAAAATTAGGCCTGGCTATTAGTTGTTCTGCACAAAAGATTTTTTTAGTTTTATTGCTGACGTCAGACCACTGGTTCACCAGCTTTACATTTAGTCTTTTTTCTGTGTCCTCTAATGTTTTGCCGAAAATACTATTATTTAACAACTTAAAAAAGTCCTGTTCGAATTGTGACTTAGCTTTTTGCCGCAATTCAGTGTTCAGATCTATGTATTGTTTTAAGTAAGGACCTTGATCGAATTTAATAGCTTTATGAATTTTTTTCAATTTCAGGCCATGTTTGAGGCAAGTCTTGAGATGAATGTAATGTATGACATAGTTATACTTGTCATATAAGTTCGGTATCAATTTACATGTTTGTGATCCAGGTGGTGCAAATTTTTGGGGGCAGAAAGGCAAATCATTATGAAAATCATGCAAAGTTTCTGGGTATTCTAAATCGACCTCAAATATGTAACCCACTTTAGCGTCATCTTTTAAAAGGAGAATATCAGAAACTTGGAATGGTGGGTTCTCAATTAATTCAAAGTTAGAGTGGGGTAGATAACTACACATAGCATACCCATATAAGTTATTACAGTCTATATAAAGTAAATAATTATCTGGAGTTGTGAGATCGTGGTTAGGTAGATACTTATTATTCGCACAAGCATAACGAGTAGAACATAAGCAAACTCCTCCGCGAATACTGCGTTGTATCATTCGTATTATTTCCAAATCTTCGATTAGTTCTAGTTTGACTCCGGTTTTTAATAACATAGCATCCCAACTTAAGCTGGGTGCCGTAACATAAAAGGCAGGATCTAATCTGTAATTAGTTTTGCACGTACTTCTAAAACTCTCAAAAATATCAGTTAACAATAACACGTCAGATTTTAAGTATAAGTCAGTGTATTCACCGAGGTTTGACAAATGAAATGTCCTCCAAACCTGTTTAGCGTGATCGTAGTCAGATTCTGAAATAGTTTCGTCAGCTAAACTACTGTAAAAACATTCGCGAGGAGGTATTGCTTTTTCTTTATAACATTCCCAATTACTCATGTACTCATATGGATAAATTCCTTTACGCCTTAACAAATCAAATTGCCGTTTGTTAGGGTAAAAAAGTGACAAATAAATAAAATCATGAACTGAGAGATTTTCTGCAACTTTTTCTAAACTTGTACCTAAAAACTTTAAAGAATCCACAAAGCGCACCGCCATAAACTCTTGTTTATCGATTGGAAAAAATTTAGTAAAGGATACATAATTTTCTTTTGTCTTTGCGATAACATTTATGTTGCCTGGTAGTTCACCTAACTCTCTAATAAATAAATGACAGTCATAGCCTGACAAGTTGTGGAAGAAAACCGGTAAAAACTGTGGAAGTTTAAATTGAAGGTTGCAGTAGGAATGAGCCGCACCACGATAATTTCCTGTCAAGTGACAGTGATCTTTTACTTTATCTTCGAACAGTAACTTACTACAAAGATAGCAAATTTGAGATTCAGTAAAACTTTTTAACTCGCTCTCTGTAAGGGGTAACATATCAATATGATTTTTTAATACTCTACTTAACCTCAATACGTCAGCACCCAATTTTTTTAAAAAAACTTGAACACAATCAAGTCCTCGATAAGAAACATACCGATTGAGAGATGTATCATAAGAACATACGATGTAATAACCAAATGCGACTGGAATGTGTTTTTGTAGGTTTGTTGTATTTTTTGATTTTTGGTCATCCGAAGTGGGTTGTAACATTGATTCGAAATCAGCGTAGATTACAAATGGCATATCTTGCATACGCTCAAAATGTCTAAACTGGATTAATGTTCCCTTTTCTGGCAGAGCAGTTTTGACACCACTGCATTTATGATTGTTTAGTTTATTATCGTCAGAAAAGAAAATCATGCAATCATCGCAAAAAGATATTTTACTATGATGTTTCGTAACTTGATTCCTGACCAGCCGACTTAAATTTTTTATGAGACAGTAATGCGTATTTTTACCGCTTTCCAAGAACAATAAATTGATATGATTTTGCTTTTTTTGCATGGACTTGTATAACGGCCCAACAATCGTTTTGTTGTTTTTGAGGCCGTAAATATTTACACTAATATTGCTATTATTCTTTTCAAACACCCTGACATCCCTGAAGCCCACCGGGAAAGTCATGTGTCTCGTATCTAACAAAGTATCATAGTGAGGATATGACGATGTTCGGTTTGAATTTTTTTGGGCAGGAAATAAAGCTGCCATAATGCACCACAAAAAGCAGAATTGGTCAGCGTTTTGGATATTGACACATGCATGTTTTAATTTTATAGCTCTTGGAAGATCGATAAACCCTGACGCTCGCAGAGGATTATACTTGTTGATGTTAACCTCTAGATATGAATTAGCTACAAAAGTCCAACCACTATCTCTCTCCTGAAATTCGTCGATACCAGCAACTATTTGTTCGACAACCTTTTTAAACATTTCATTGAAGTCGTAGTTCTTATGAATTACGATGTTTCCGGTAGCGAACGATTTAACTTCACTACTATCATTTTTTGGCAGCGTAAACTCGGCGAATAGTTCAAAATTCGCTTTTACGCTGTCAAAAGATTCAAGTCGTGCGTTAATCAGCTGGCGCACTTGACTACGCAGTGAACGAATAAACATTGATGGTGGGCTCGATTCGTCGACGTCTTCGCTGTCCGAACGAGGTCTCACTCTGTAAGTGGCAATGCGGTTACGAAATGCGGATAATACTTTCTCAACACCATCGCATTTCTTAACAGCATTGTTATTTTTATGTACAGTGCTTCGCAAATGGGAGGAAAAAGCTCTACTTTTAACTGAGATATCACATACCGAACAATATATTGAATTATTATTAGGCATATTGATGTGTATATGAATTTACTTTGCTTTGTAAAGCTGTGAAAGTACGAAAAGAGACAAACCTAGTATTATTATTATTATATCGTACGGCCACAATCATACAAAAATAAAACAAAGAATAAATACAATCTAACACATATTTTTATTCTTACAACTACAAGAGTGACTAACAAAATTTTCTACCTATCTACCTTATCGCCGTAAAAATACCCGTCCTCCACAAACTTCGCCTTACACCGCTGCAACAGCTGCTGCAGCGCAGCTAACTCAGGCGAGTCGGGTTCCCCTCGGAATTTCAGCGCCAACACCGCCTTTTCGTGCCGCTTGAGGGGGTGAACGTTTTTAATGTCGTCCACCTGGTACAGTTTGAGGTCTAAAAATAGACCTCCCTCAAGCTGGGCAGTGCGGCGCACGACTCCGTCAGCGACTCGCTTTGCGTAGCTGGATCGCAGCTGCTGCGGCGGTCTGGCGGCACCCTCCTCCTCGCTGTCGGAGTCGAAGATGCGCCAGCTGCTGCTCCTCTTGGCCTTGTGCCGCGGCGGTGCCTTGCGCTTTGCCTCCTTTGGCTTCGCTGCTTCCTTGGTCTTGCGCCTGTAAATACCATAATGTCAAACACTGCATAAAGACCACTGTGGGCTAGTTTGTTCATAAAACATTAAGAAAAAGACTTGTTTGGTGAATGTCACGTAATCTGCCATTAATAGAATAATAATAATAAAATTGTTTACCTAGGAACCGCTTCGTCGTCTGAGTCGTGCTGACGCTTGCCGGGAGCAGGTCCTTTCTTTTTGTTTCTGAAATAGAACGGAAAAACTGTTATTCATAGGTAAAACACTATATTGACGAAACTGTGTTAAATCTTTACAGGTAAAAAAAAAAAAAAAAAACGGCATTCAGTAAACTGTAAGAATATTTTATAAATAAAAAATCTATAATTGTTTGCATAAGAAAGTAGATGTTACCTCACTACAGAAGATTCTGCATCAGATTCCGCAGCACGCGCTTTATACTCGGCTGAGGAAATCCGCTTGACAGGCTTCGGTGCTCTCCTGGAACTGTTGACAAAAGAAATCAAAAAACTCAGTTTGTTGTTGTATTATACCTAGTACAACTGATTTATCACCTGCGCTGTTAACACGAATCGCTTGTCACCGTACAAACATAGTTACACACATGGACTAATACCTATATAATCAATTAATCACAAACCATCCATATGACCTTACACAAATGGGTTCAAACTGATTTTGCAAATAACTCTAAATTAGTTTGGAGTGATCTATGTACTCTATGTAAAAATACTAAAGCACTCCACACAAACACACACACACACACAACATAACTAACACACATAACCGGTCAGCGATAAATTTTTAGAACAAAATATATTTTTTTAAGTGAATAAATACCTTTCCAAATACTCGTCCTCCGACTCGAAGGCAGCCTTCGATTTGCGGGGGGCCGCGGCGTTGTAGCAATATTCAGAGTCAGACCTGAAAACAAACGTATAAATTAGTAAAATGTTATCAATAAAAAAAAAAAAATGGTTACCTATGAAGTGAAGTAAAGTGCAAATGAGGTGGCTAAAAAACTAAAAAACTAATCTAAGTGAGCGAGGCAAAAAGAAAAAAAAAAAAAAATTGAGCCTACGGATGGATAATTATAAAAAATAATTAAATAGAAAAATTATTAAATATTATTTGAATGGAATGCAAAAATCAAGAAAAATATTGAATAAACTTACGAACATTTTCAGTAGGTGTAGAAGCAGGGAAGCAGAACTTGACAGCAGGCAGAAGAAGGTGTTCAGCAGGGCACAACGGCAGCAGAGCTTCAGCAGCGGTTTCACAAGTAGCTCGGAGCGACTAGACGATCGTTGAAGCACGAAGAGAAGTGATACTTTTTCGTAACATTTCAGGCGTTTTTAAAGGAAAAATATTTGATGACAATGCACTGGTGTGTCGGACGAGGAGTTTGTGCGCATGTGTGTGTGACACTATATAAAATATTGAACGTATTGTCTTAAAGAATTTCACGGTTATTTTTTTATATTCATTCTACGGCGTAAGGTTAATATTAAATTGCGTATCAAACTACGGTGTGGTCCCTTTATAGATCCTAGGACACTATAAAGACAAAAAGTAGTCTGGGTAGTTTCAATGTGCCTATTGCTCTACAAAACTTTCGTGATAGATACTTTACTACGATGCAGTAAAAAATACATAATACACAAAGTAAATATACAATAATAACCCCTCTTTAAATCTACCCAAGGGATGACTTCAATCTAATGTAATCATGTATATTTGTTTGATCTTTTATAATCAAGCTATTTAAATTACCTACATCCATTTTAAATCCAGAAGAAATGGGAAATTAATATAAGTACTACAAAACTAAACAACTAAACCATAAGCCAACTAAACCTTTTACTAAACTAAGCCATATTATGTACCTACCTATTTTATGTTATATTACATTACAATAGTCTTCATGTTTTCGGTTTTGGACGCGCTGATGGTAAAGCTGGAGGGATGTATTTCTTTAACAATAATAGCATAGCCCCCGAGCGAAGCCGCAAGCCAACGCTAGTTTGATTTCGTAAGCGCATTTAGCTTGGTGCAAAAATGTAATACGCGGGTACACAACCTACATAGAATTGCTTAGTCATGACACATGCAGTGATTGGAATCTTGCTGCATGACGTTGGTATGATATGGATATGCTTCTTTTTAAAACAAACGTCCTTACTTTTGAAATTAAATTAAATAGGTAGATATTGTTTATTCGAGTGAGAAAACACAGAGGAAATTTAATACATACATTCATTCACGTACATTAGTAAAGAAGAATATATATTAAAAAAAAAAAATAACATCCTAACATAACCTAACTATTGTTCCTATCCTAACTATTAAAAAAGGAGGAACCAGACTACATTATCTCTCGCACTTACGTCGAATTTATTGACACACGATCATTCATCAAAATCGGTTCAGCAGTTTAGGCGCTACAGTGGAACATTCATTCATGAACACTAGCTGTGCCCGCGACTTAGTTCGCATGGTAGTCGGATAAAAAGTAGCCTATGTGTTAATCCTGGGCATGGTGTATCTGTGTGGCAAATCCGTTATGAGTCAAAGAGAAACAAACATCCATCCATCCATCTTTACAAACTTTCGCATTTATATTATTATTCTTAGTAATACACTGCATTAACCTTCCTTCGAACCGTGCCATACATGGATAAAAATGGAATATCCATATCATGTTAGCATGAAATTAAACAATACAAGGTGTTATAAAATTAACGGTAGGCGCGAAAAGCGAAATCCATGATACGATTACTAATAGTGTTATATGCTTTTACGATCCTTTTATAACTTTGAACTTTAGATTTTCAAAGTACCTACTTATCGTACTGAGCAACAATTTTTTTTTTTTTATAGAATTTGTTTAATTTGAAATTTAGTAAATACCTATCTGAATATATTTCTATTTCTACGAATCCTGGAAATTATAAGAACTAAAATATTCTCAGTACTTAGTTTACAGTGAATAGAATGTAGGTTGATTGATAGATCACCAAATCTACACTCTACACATATAAACAAAGTAAATTAATTTTGCAGATTTTTCAGTTAAACAACACCGTATATAACCATGTAAATTGATGAATAAGCAGACTGCAGCTTTATTTTAATTGTTAAACATATTAATATTTTAGTCGTATCTGCAATTATTTTTTAACTTGTGTATGTGAGCGCTGGCGGATGTGATTGCGAAATGTAGGTTACACGTGTCGAGTGTGACCCATGAAAATGTTTTGCAGGTAGGTACCTACATGATCCTTGATGGATCCTTGGTTTGCCTGGTTACTATTCGGACCCCTAATAATGTTCCCTTTTTATTATGCCGAGAAATTGTTTGAACAGACATTTATGGACCCACCTCTAATTTTACTTTGTCATCGCTGGTTAGCATCGATCATCGCCAACGGGACGGTGCGTTAAAGAGTGCTTTGGGATTTCATCAATCGATCTAGTTCGTTGTGTTATATATAACCAATCTCAATTCCTGGATGGATTGATTATAACACAACGAACAAATCTAAAATCTTTCGTCATTGTAGTATTTAAGAAGAAAAAAATCTAGGTAATACAATGCTTGAACTCCTGGAATTTTTTTTTTTTTGTTTTACTTCATAATTATTGTCCGCAACAGGAATTATCGACTGGACCAACGTAGTTATTGGGCATGTTGGATCGCCTTTTTTTGGCATCGAGTGAACGGCGGAGCCGTGAGCGTGATGTCGAAAAATGGTGAGCCAGAATGCCCAATAACTACCTACTTGTGAATGTTATATATAACCTATTACTAAATAACGTGTAAAGCCTTCTTAGCTGTCGTGTAATGGCAGTCGTCAAGCCGTTATGACAGTAAACCCGCCACTGCCTTACAATCCTCCTGCCAGCCTGACCTGCCTGCGACGCAGAGGCCTTATGGGAGGCTTAATAACTTCTGACAGTAAGGCCCGTCACTGTCTTACAATCCTCCACCAACCCGGACTTGGCCCCCGTGGTGAGGTATGGCCTAACCTTCCTGCGATGCAGAAAGAGACCCGAGCCCAAGCACTGGGGACATACAAAGGGTTGACATCAAGCCTCACTTGCTATCGCAGTAGAAAAAAATGGTATACCTTCTTGCTACAAACATCGTCCGCCTAGGCTACCAACTTACCATTGAATTGAATGCCATCCTATTGGCACTGAACCAGAAAGGAAAAAGAAAACAGCTTTTGTACGAGAGAATCGCATTTTATATCACCTTTTATATGTCCCCACTGCTGGGGCCCTGGTCTCTTCCTGCATTGTAGGAAGGTTAGGCCACACTCCACCACGGGGGCCAAGTCCAGGTTGGTGGAGGATTGTAAGACAGGGAAGGGCTTTACTGTCAAAAGTTATCAAGCCGCCCACAAGGCGTCTGACATGGCTTAACGACTACGTGGCAGCCGGCACCAACGGTTTAAGTGCCCGGAAAAAACACGGGATGGTCATCCATCCAGCACCTGATCGCGCCTGTTGTTGCTTAACCCGAGTGACAGATTCCAATCACTTGGTTACTATTTTTACTTGAAATAATTTACTTCGAAAGAATAGAAGTTTACAACTACTTAAGTTTGGTTCCTTTCCTACAAAAATCAAACAAAATTGTATATTATACTATTTTTATTTTTAATGCACTAACCCGTGCTAAGGACAAATTTAAAAACTTATTTGGAGGCTAAAAATTTCACCCATGCCGGGATTCGAACCCGCAACCTCTGGCGGACAGCCAGGACAGCTTAGGTTTTACATCGGTGAGTCGCCCACTGGCTCAATTGGTAGAGCGCTGGCACGGATAGCCAGAGGTTGCGGGTCCCGAATCCCGGCATGGGTGAAATTTTTAGCCTCTAAATAGGTTTTTAAAATTGTATATTGTTCTACGTAGTGAGTCACTATGAAAAATCAGCATATGAGGTGTGAAGCATCCTTAAGTATTTCCCCTAACCACCGTGTTTAACCATTAAGAAAATTTGAAATACCTTTCTTTTAGATGCATGGTAACTTAGGTTTTCTATTGAGTCAGGTAGAAATTTTACAGTTTTATACATATATGTACAGTGACTATTCCTGGCAAATGTAGTTGTTTTATGTTGGTGATTGGCTAAACGATTTGGGTACCTAGTAAGTTCCTAGTAAGTTTTTTCTGGAAATCTCTCATGTTTTTCTTAACAAACAAGCGAACTTCGAGGACTTACTTAGCAGGACAAAATCAGCATATCAGGTGTGAAGCATCCTTAAGGTATTTCCCCTAACAATCGTGTTTAACCATAAGGAGCTGTGTAATAGCTGTTAACTACAAACCCGTGGCAACAGAAATTGTTTTAACCTCGCCCCGAGCCTTAACTAGCGCTTGTTAAACATCATGTGAAAACGCTTTATACACAGCCTAGTAGTTAATGGAGCGTTTAGATGTATTGGCACGGTTCTAGAACGGCTAACACTCAAGAGGCCTCAGTTTGATTTCTATCTTCATTTATATTATTACGGTGACGGCCTCGGTGGCGCAGCGGTTTGGCATGCTGACTGTAAGACCGAAGGTCTCGGGTTCGATCCGGGCCGAGTCAAAGTAGGAAACGAACTTTTCTAGTTTGTCTCGGGTCTTGGATGTTATCTATGTATTTATTGTATTAAATCTATCGTCGAGTTAGCACCTATAACACAAGTCATTTAGTTAATATACTTAGTACAGGGCTAACGAGATCTGGGGTGCGATGCCAGATTACCTCCCCGTGTGCCCTTCCGCTTCCGTTCCTACTGATTCATCTTGAACCAGTGGGAAGGGTAAGTGGCAAGGGCCGGTGCACCCTGGGCGCTGGTCAGTAACTTCTCTTAATGGGATCTTGCTGGCCAGCGGCGAAAAATCTGGCGGGAGGGGTCGCGTGGGCCCTGTTTCACCCTGTGGAGCGGGACCCAGGCGACCAACCGACTGAAGGACCGACTGGGGGAGGCGCCGCCGCGCGGAAGCGCGCGCGCCTTGTACCAGTCGGACCAGAGTGGCCGTGGGCGGAGGGTTGAGGGGCCCTCTGCCTCCATCACGGCGGGAGGGGTCGCGTGGGCCCTGTTTCACTTTGTGGAGCGGGACCCAGGCGACCAACCGATTGAAGGACCGACTGGGGGGGCGCCGCTGCGCGGAAGCGCGCGCACCTCGTACCAGTCGGACCAGAGTGGCCGGGGGCGGAGGGTCGGGGGACCCTCTGCCTCCATCACGGCGGGAGGGGTCGCGTGGGCCCTGTTTCACTCTGTGGAGCGGGACCCAGGCGACCAACCGAATGAAGGACCGACTGGGGGAGGCGCCGCTGCGTAGAAGCGCGCGCGCCTCGTACCAGTCGGACCCGAGTAGCCGCCGGGACGCGAAGGGTCGGGGGACCCTCCGCCTCCATCACGGCGGGCCGGAAGGCGCCCTTGCGTGTTCCGAGGGTGCCTTCTGGCACGGAGGGGGCCCGCGCGGTCGCTCTCCACCTTCTCTGCTTTCAGAGAGGCGCAGGTGGGCGACGCGACGGGCCTCGCGTGTGGGGCGTGTGGGGACCTGGATGCGTTGGCCCCCACGCGCCTCAACGAGGAGGTGCGCCGCCCTCCCCATCTCATCGACCGGGTCGCGATGGGATGGAGGGGGCGGCGCGTTGGGGCGTGTGGGGGCCAAGATCTTACGCACTTGGCCCCTATGCGCTTCAACGAAGAGATGCGGCGTTCCTTCGCCCTGTTCCTGCGGGCGGGGCAGGGAGGGTGCCCGCAGACGGGGTCGCGGAAGTGTGCGCAAGCGTCCCCGTGGCCCCGTCCTTTGCGGTGCGGAGGAACACCCCAGGAGTTTTAGTCGGTATACCGCCCTTTTCAGGGCGGGGAGTCCGACATAACCACTGTGCTCCCCCGAGCCGGTGGTACCCGTAATTGGGGTTTCTCCTGGGTAACAAAAAAAAAAAAAGGGATAACGAGATCTGTGTAAAATGTCCATGAATATTTATTCATTTATTTATTTTTATTACGTACGTACGTACTGTTAAAGGGGGTTTTAGATAGATAGAACACTATAATGTACATAAAAATGGAAATTACAGGTACACGGAACCGGCGTGCGTGCATGCAACGACTTATGAACGTTGATGAAACGAAAGTGATCTGTCAGGATCGTGGCAAGTGGCAGTCCCTGGTCTCTGCCTGCCTCTACCTCACACCTATATCTGCCTCTGGGATTTAATAGGTGTGAGGTTATATGTGTATGTATGGAAATTACACAGATATTTCTTAACCTAAGTGTACAGACGGCGGCCTTGTCACTAAAAGTGATCTTTTCCAGACAACCTTTGTATGGACTGGACTACTGTATTGGAGGAGGAAATAGATGTATAAACAAAGAAGATAACAGTTACAGAGGTGTAAATGAATACATGCCTAAACAATTGTGTCAACAACAACATATCAACAGATACATACAATTCGTTATCAACCCTTGTATGTCCCCACTGCTGGGGCACGGGTCTCTTCCTGCATCGCAGGAAGGTTAGGCCATACTCCACCACGGGGGCCAAGTCCGGGTTGGTGGAGGATTGTAAGACAGTGGCGGGCCTTACTGTCAGAAGTTATCAAGCCGCCCATAAGGCCTCTGACATGGCTTAACGACTGCTATTAATGATAGCCGGCACCAACACCGGCCTTGCGAAGCACGGAAGCGCTCGGAAAAATGCCACTAGCGGTAGTCACGGGACGCTCACCCATCCTGTACCTGACCGCGCCTGTCATTGCTTAACCAAGTGATTGATTCCAATTACTCGGTTCGCCTAGGCCACGAGCGCTTCATTTACATAAATAGAAATAATAATAAAAAATCTCGATCTCGTACCCTTGTATGTCACTGCTAAGGCACGGGTCTCTTTCTGCATCGCAAAAAATTAGGCTATACTCCACCACGGGGGCCAAGTCCGGGTTGGTGGAGGATTATAATATAGTGGCGGGCCTAACTGTCAGAAGTTATCGAGCCGCCCAAAGCCTCTGACATGGCCATAAAGAATATTATTTTAACTATACACACGTAAACATTTAACAAAATATACATATTGAAATGACATAAAATTAAACATTCTTCATATAGAAGTTTTTTTAAAAAAGATAAAGAACTACTGGAAAATAGAATCTATTGAAATAATTTAGTGGTTGAACCCCCGCTGAAGAAAGATGATTAAAGACTGACTTGTCTCCAGCGCCTGTAGGAGCCGGAAACCTGAAAGTGCTAACTGAGGTCAATATTAGAGCACCAAGCATTGCACCTGATTTAATTAAGGTATAACAATATTTTACGCTTATTAACGTTATACAACGTGTAACAGAAAGGTGTGGTCATAATTAAAGATCGTAAAGAGTACCTAATTTATAATTAATTTAACATGAATTCAATTCGTTTCATGTGTCTATTATCAAGATATTGATTTTTTATTTCTATCGACAAGCAGTATCGATTTCTGAATTGTCGATACCAGTAACATCTCTTCAGGCTATCAGATGTTACGGATATTGACCTCATTGACCGTGTGACCTTATGCATGTCTCTTTCTTTTGAAAGAACTTGCAAGCTATTGCTCTCTTTCACACCGTCTCGCTCACTTGAGTGAGAAAGCTACTGTTATCTCAACCCCATACATTGGAATTTGTACCAGGACTAAAGTAAAAAGGTAAAAGACGGTAAAAGTCACGTAATGAAGTGAAAAATTAACTATGCGGCACTAGGATCGTAGATTGTTGAAAGAAGTGTTTTTATTTGTGTTCAAGAACAGAAAGAACTTAATAAAAAAACATGGATGGGAGGGATTAACCGAATAATACATAAATTAACATGGAAATGATGATAAAATGTACCAGGATTGCAGGATAATGCAAGAGGTATTCACAGACACAGAGCGACTCAATTTACCTATGTGTGGACGACATCCGTGTGTGTGCATAAAAACGTCAAAGATGGCGCGAAAATGCCGAAAGCGCGGTGAATCGTATTGTCGGTCCGGTCCGTTCCGTTTGACGCGGAGCCGCAAGGCGCCGCGCGTCTACTAGAACAAATTTTATTTATCATACGTTCTGAAGGGGCCACAGACGTTCGATGGTCAATGGGGTGCTAGTCCTGGTTTCCTGGGCATCGGTCAAGGCATTGCTGATCCACACAAAATACTCGTAGTATGCCACTCACCTCTACTCGGAGAATTTTACAGATCCGTTTTCTTCACAAGGGCCGCGAAGTACTAAAGTCTAATTATTTTGACAGATAAAAATAATAATTAGAAATAAAATTCAAAATTAGCGGGAATGTCATTTACAAGAGGTCATTTTCTTTTGTCTCTCAGATTTTTTTTAGAGATTCATAGTACTTAAAATCATCTCATGTTTTAAAATCCTCTTAAAATCTAGCTTTGTAAAAATAAATCAATATTTTTTTCATTACCAAAAGACTGTTTGTATCTATCATTGAATAGTTATCACGATCTCTACTAAGCCAATGAAGCCATATGTTTTAGGTTAAAAAAAACTACTGAAAATACTAAGGCAGCAGAGACTGTAAAGAGGAAACCAAAATCTCAAGCACTACGACGGTACCCTAACGCACAATTGCACTCACACACAGATACTCTTTCCTTTTGGATTCTCTTTCCTACACACCTACAATTTTTCCTAAGATTACACGATTATTTACATCTAACTCTTACCATTATCGACCGAAAGTGCAAATTTAAACGAGCCGGATATTCTGCGAGACGAGTTGCATCAAGGTCACGCGGCACGCGCGCTTGCATTCGTTCGGTTATTTCCGTGTATTTTAGTTTGCCTTTGTTGAATTAGAAGAAGAAGCAAGATGCTGTTTCGGAACGGACGTGCATAATGGCGGGCTTACACAGTGCGAGCAAGCGTAATAGTCAGCCTTCCGAGTAGCTGCACTGCAGTAACTCGCACTGTTTGGACGTAAAGGCTGTTTACACAGTGCGAGCTACTGCCTGGCCAGTAGATAGCTATTCGGTTGCTCTACTCGTACGCCAGTAGCCCGGCTCGCCATTGCTGTCTACACGACACCTAGCTACTGCCCAGTCCGAGTCGTCTGGGCCAGCGCCACTCTTCTGGCTTTTTTCGATTTTATTAATTATTGATTTTAGGTGGATTATATTTTTTTAATTTTTTTGGTTACCTCACTGGTGTTATCTAGTTACATTTCTTTTGTGATATGTTAGATAATTATAATTATTATAAAAATCACTTCTTGTTGCACATAATTTAACAATTATTATTTACTAATCCTTATAAAAAATCAACATGAGAGATATTGCAGATTTGTCTTTAAAAAAATTAATCTATGGTCTTCACACTAGATTATTATCTGTATTGTGAGGACATGTTACAAAGATGCTTTTCTCATATCTCTAAACAATTCCATAGGTTTTCTTGTTCTCTGTAGATTTTCATGAATAAAATATTATTGTCAGAAGACCATCTATCTGCAGCCATTTCGTATGTAGGCGTAGCACACAAAAAAACAAGGGTTCCACTCACAACTGTCCGGTTGGTACTGGCGAGCTACTGCCGAATGCGTCCAAACTTTGCGAGCGACGGCCGAGCCCCTGTCATGTTCGAGTTGCTGCCGGGCGAGCAGGCGAGTGAAAACAAAAAATGTTGAAGTAGCTCAGATGTGACCAACTCGCAAGAACGAGTTACTTTTTTTGCGTTGTTTGTTACATAATTTTATTATTAAAACAAGTTTACTCGACTCGGACTGAGCAGTAGCTAGGTGTCGTGTAGACAGCAAAGGCGAGCCGAGCTATTGGCGTACGAGTAGAGCAACCGAGTAGCTGTCCACTGGACAGACAGCAGCTCGCACTGTGTAAACCACCCTTAATGTCCTTTGACGTTTGCCGCCGCTCTCGAAAGAAATTTAAATTTCACCAGTTGCTATTGAGCCCTTGATAGATTTCGGTCGATCGGTGTAATAGCAATTTGATTATCGAATAAAAAATGTCGTTTACTAATAGTGAGTACTACGAAATGGTTCTCTGTGTTGGTGGATCTGATGGCAGCCTTCGGGAGGCTCGTCGATTGTACTCCGAAAGATTTATTGACGGTAGACCCGCCGAAGAACGCCGTCGGCTTCCTTCCCTGGAATGCTTCAGGAAGATGGTTTTACGGTTGCAACAAAGCGGTTCTTTTTATGGATTTCGCGGCGAAGGCCGGCCGTCTACACTGGATCCTGTGGTTGAAGAATCGATTTTGGAGCGCTTCGAGGCAGATCCAAGGACCAGCACGCGCCGGGCTGCGGCTGTCTTAGGTGTTAACCACATGCAAGTCTGGCGTGTGCTACATCATGACGGTCAACACCCGTACCATTTTCGGCGTACCTAGACCCGTGCGCGCATACCTAGACTCGCGGTTCGCGGTTCGAACAGTGGATTGGGCGCGGGGCTCCTATTGCTTGGCCGCCACGTTCTCCGGACCTGACTCCGCTTGACTTTTTCTTGTGGGCTTATGTTAAGAGCGTGGTATACTCGAATGCATGTGATACACGCGAAGAAATGCAGTTTCGCATCATAGCCGCATTCGAGACCATTACCCCACAAATACTGCGTAACGTGATGACATCGGTGGCTCGGCGGGTAAATTTGTGTATCGAACAAGATGGGAAACATTTTGAGCCGCTGCTTTAGTTTAGTGTACAAATACCTACCGATGACGCGTTGGTACTTAAATAAGTAAAGTGAAATTGTACGCAGTTAACATAATAATGTGTTGAGTGAGTCAAAGTGCAATTAGGTATTAATCAGATTCTGAAAACAAAATGTTAGTGTGTATCGTAAGGCAGAATTATTGTGAAAGTAAAAATTCGTCCATCACCAACGAAGACCTATCTACCTACCAAAATGTGTATGTGTCGCGTGACTGTGCGAGTGAGTGAACACACTGCAGCGCGCGGCGCGGGCGCGTGCGTCTACGTCGATACTAGGTGCGCAGCAGTTTAGAGGAGGTAGGTAAGTAAAGTAGGGTTATTGTACTTGCTAGTGGTGTAACACTTTGTTTTGATTTTAATATTATCGATTTTATTGCTGAAGCAAAGAAACACCAAAACTCAGAATAGCATAGTTTGATGTGGGCACTTGTGTATAAACTATGAATAAGCTTCTGAATATCCTCCTTAATTATGACCACACCTTTCTGTTACACGTTGTAGAAAAAGGTATATTAATTAGAATTGATTTTTGATTAATTTTTAAAAGTCTAATTCTTCGTCTTCTTCAGGCTATATTAGTCCACTGCTGGACATAGCCCTCCCCTAATGAGCGCCATAGCGCAAGGTTCTGCAATTATTGGGGGGTAATGCCCATAATCCCCACGCTGGGCATGCTGGTTGGGGATCGCAGTTTGGTGGAATTGCACTGCAGGGGGCGCTGCTGCCCACCCCCCGGTTTGTGTCCCTTAGTCGCCTTTTACGACACCCGCGGGAAGAATTTGGGTTGGTGCTATTCTCTAGGCCGACACCACACAGCAAAGTCTTTATTTAACATAAACATTATAAATAGCTATATTCTTTTGTAGCTAAGTGCTACCTGTGCTAAGGACAATTTGAGCACGGTTAGCCAGAGGCCGCGGGTTCGAGTCCCGGCGGTGGAATTTTTAGCCTCTAAATAGGTGTCTAACATTATAAATGGTATAAAAAACCAAAACACGGTCATGGTTGACAATGTATATTGTCATAAATTGATATATGTAACAGGCTAAAACACCTCTTCAAACTTCTTGCATAGAATAGGTAACGTGTAACAACAATATTTATTTTGGAAATACTTACATCGGTGATTTTCAATGTTAACTTTGTATAGTTCACATTTCTTGGCTTAACATAACGGACAATGTACACACAAGTATACCGATTAATTTACAAGGAAACTGACACTCTGTTAAATTAACAGTGATATAAAATGTATATCACAAGGGGATGGAAGAAGAACATTTTCTTGTGCACGCACAAAACAACTATAATGTTCTTCTTGATTAGAATTGAGTTGAGTTTGAATTAAGTTGAGTTGAATTAAGTTGCCTTGAGATGATTTATACAGTGTCGCTAGCATGCTTGCCCAGCTCTCATAACATCTAGACAGATTAGTCGGCCATAATTTTTTTTCAAGGAGAAATCCTTCAGGGATGTCGACCTCTGTGGCGTAGCGGTAGCGCGTCTGCCTACCATGCAAGAGGTCCCGGGTTCGAATCCCGGCTGGGAACAAAAAAAAGCTCAGGTCTTGGTTGTTTCTGGTTCCCACGACACAGGGTATCCTAGTGTGGGGCTAGAAACAATGTATGTACTTGTATGTAAATGTTATGTTTAATGTTATGTTATGTTATATAGGCCTAGCCGCAACGAAAGACACGTTGAAACATGTAGAACAGCAAGTTTCCTCATGACGTTTTGCTTCACAGTTAGCCTGCAGTATTGCTACGACAGAACATAAAAAAGAGTAGAAGTAGTGACATGTCCATTAGTATGAAAACCAGTGTGACCAAACTGGCACATATAAACCACAATATAAACCTAAGGGCTCATGCAGACGAACGGCACGTGCCAACTGCAGCGTCGACGGATGGCGTCAACTGCCGTCAACGGCATTCGACGGCAGTCGTTAGCGCGTCGACGGCAGCCGTCAACGTGTCGGCGGCAGCCGTCGACGTTTGTCTACGCTTGCAGTTGTGGCGTGCCACGACCGCAAGTCCACTGCAAATATTCCAAGAGTGCGCAAGTGTCGCGACTCGCGGCTGTACTAAATTAAGTGATTATAGTAATAAAAAACAGGACATGGGCGGCTGTGTGTGAGGAAGTTGTAGGTGAAAGTGAATGAAAAACTCATTTTCGTTTCTTCACAAATGTAGATAGAGTGTAAAAAAATGTCCATCTTGTTCTCTGTACTTCAATATTTCGTCAACCCATAATAAACGTGTCCATCTTCTTCGCTTTTGTCGGCGACGGCGAAGTAATAGTACATTATGATATAAGTGCGGTAAGTTGAAAATTACAGCCGAGGCGATATTACTAGCCCGAGCCATCGGCGAGGGCTATAAGAAGGCAGAGGCTGTAATTTTCAAAGCGCACGTATGTCATTCGACGTTTTATAACATATTTACGAGGAAATTAATAAAACTCTGACTTTGTTATCATCACTACTTGACGACATTTTCAAAAAAAAACAATACATCGAAAAGAAAAAGCGCGCGGATTTATTTTTACTTGTCCACAAATAAGCGATGCGCGCGCATCAACTTTTTTGTTTAGGCAAAGGTACAAAAACAGCCAGTATTACTAATAAAGTAAATTAATATTTTTGTGTTTTTGTTACAGATAAATGGTTGTAATTTATTAGCAAAATTATATAATTAAAGAATTAAATGTTTATTTGTTAAATTTTATTTCCCAAAGTTTATTTTATTCATAAAATATTGACCACTTTCTTGACATAAAACCTCTTTGCTAAGATTTTTAAAAGTATCGTTCATTTTTAGACGGAGTAGGTATCTTAAAACTTTATAAAAAAAAACACGTGCCTTTTACATTACATTATCGCACAAGTACGTAATGAGTTACATTACGATATTGAAATTAGTGTAATTACAACCACTTTACGAGCAAATATGTTATTAAAGCAATAACAGTGTTTCTTTATCAGAAACAATTTTGCAACTGGCTCCCTGTCTGTAACAGTTACGTAGCACGCAACAACTGCAAGCGTAAAAACCTATCAACGGCTGCCGCCGACACGTTGACGGCTGCCTTCGACGCGCTAACGACTGCCGTTGAATGCCGTTGACGGCAGTGGACGCCATCCGTCGACGCTTGCAGTTGGCACATGCCGTTCGTCTGCATGAGCCCTAACTCACACTATGAATGCCAAACTGCCATTGGTAAATAAAGACAATGCCAAAAATGTCCATATCATAGAAAATCCATATAATATGAACCTTTCAGCTATGTAAACAAAGATCTAATAATATGTTATCTAATATTGTTTAGTTGCGCCGACTACCCGTATTTCAGTTCTCGTTTCTTCTTTTCCGTCAATGGTTGTCTGGAAGAAATTACTTTTAGTAATAAGGCCGCCACTTGTACTGTACTGTTATTTTATAAGTCTCTTATGTAATCCTTGGTGTACATGCAATAAAGAATATTCTATCTATCTATCTATCTATCTATCTATCTATCTAAATCCATGGACAACAATGAAATTAAGTTTGGCAATAACTCTTCTTTTTGTAGTACCGCTACTCTACACTAAATGAAACTACCACCGCGTCTGATCTACAAGAACTTTTATGTGATAGGCCATAAAGTCGAAAATTGACTAATTTAATTTAAAAATACAATGAAATACTGCTCACCTATTTAATATTAAGTGTTTATATTTGAAATCACAGGGAAGATTGTCCGATTGAAATGCACTGGTTCTTGACACTGTGTTTATTATGTGAACTTAGAAATTGAATTACAAAACAGAGCACCTTTAGACACGTCTAATTGAGTGATTGACCGAGAAGGAAGAGAGCGAGACAGAGAATGAGATAAAAGATATATATTTTGTTAGAATAATAAACATTCTCGCCCCTTTTTAAAGTGCAAAGCTTACTATCTAAGTTAACATAAATGTTGACTTTAAGAGTCCGACTTTTTGTTTAATAGTTAGAACCTATATCCCAATAACTACTCTTATAGGTGGTGCGGTGGTACCTCAGTGGGTAGAACCATGGACTGGAAAGCGGGAGCCCCAGGTTCGATCCCAAGTGCGGGCATGTACCAATGACTTTGTTTAATTTCAAAGTTACGTACATTTGCGAATTTGTAGTCGCAATACCACACGCTAACCGTGAAGGAAAACATCGTGAGGAAACCCGCGGCTTGGTTGGCTCCGCACGTATTGATTAGTCTTTCCTGTGGGCTAGGCCGACTAAGCTGTCAGGATGGTATAGGTGCTGGGCAAGCCTACACCATCTATAAAACCATGTCCCAGGCACTACAGCGTCGGAGTGGTCCCTTCACCCATCTAGTGTGAGTGAAGATACCACTGGACGCTGTATAAATCATCTCATCAAGTAGATGCAAAAAGGCCAATAACTCTTATAGGTAAGTATATAAACAGCAAGGTTGAGTATGCATTAGGTACATAGCTCCACTAACCAAAACAGTACCTACCTAAAGTAAGAAGAGTAAGTGACTATGTTAAGAAGTATAGTTAAGGTAAGTAGTTTGTTTTACATTGCAAACGAGGACTATAGATAATTATGTAGTTCACAGTTGACTTTATACAATAGGCAAAGAAAATTAGGTACCTAAAGGTAACTGGCACGGATAGCCAGAGGTTGCGGGTTCGAATCCCGGCATGGGTGAAATTTTTAACCTCTAAATAGGTTTTTATACCTAAAAGTAGGTAATTTCTTATGTCATGTCATCAGACTTATTTGGTAATAAAATTAACTTATGTATAGGACTCGTACCTTTAGAAGTACGAACCAGTACTGACCTTATTAGGCCATCAGTTTTGTTCAAATTCGTAGATAAAATTTTATGTTGAATATTAAGTCTTTATATTTGATGTCTTTGTGTTTGATGAACTGTTTCGGCATAATTGGTAAGTTTTAGTCGCCAACTCTTATTTTTACATTTTTTACGATTTTTTTCTTTACTAGACACAAACGGCAACTGTACCTCAGTTGCCGTTTGCCAGAAGAACTGTCAGAGACTACGCATAGGCAATACATTGCTAATGCGAGGCACGCAGGCACCGCCCACTTGCGACTTCTACTCTTTTTTATGTTCTGTGATTGCTACTAGGAATCATAGTCATAAGTACACTCCGATTTCTCAAAATTGAACCTGGTCACACGCTGGCGATGTCAATGCTCAACCCACTGGGCTGCCACCGCACTTCCTTTATATTGAGACTGATAATGAACAACAAGGCTATTGTTCTAAGAGGCCAACTTAGTTCTGCGCTCCTAATCTGTAGAAACTAATATAAAAGTTTCTATCCTTGTTCTTGGCTATAATCCCCGGCCATCGGTGTTCTGAGCAAGTACGGGCAGAATCACTACTTGGGTAGGCTTGCTAGAGAGTGACAGAAATGAGGACATTTCCCCCTTCTTAGGGTTCTGTGAAGCGCTCGTGGTCTAGGCGAACCGACTGATTGGAATCAATCATTTGAGTAAGGGAACATCAGGCGCGGTCAGGTGCAGGATGGGTGACAGTCCAGTGACTACCGCTAGTGGCATTTTTCCGAGCGCTTCCGTGCTTCGCAAGGGACGTTAAGCCGTTGGTGCCGGCTGCCATGTAATGGCAGTCGTTAAGCTATGTCAGAGACCTTATGGGCGGCTTGATAACTTCTGACGGTAGGGCCCGCCACTGTCTTACAATCCTCCACTAACCCGGATTTGGCCCCCGTGGTGGAGTATGGCCTAACCTTCCTGCGGTGCAGGAAGAGACACGTGGTGCAAGCGATCGTGGTGGAAGTAAGCATCAAAGCGCACGTATGCCATACGACTTTTTAAAACATATTTGCGAGGAAACAAATAAAAGTCGGACTTTCTTAAACGAATAAAACTTTAATCACTAGTTAAAGCAGTTAGAAACTTTTGAACAATCAGTAAAATTGATAATTATCCCCCAAAGTTATTTTATTCATAAATGTTGACCACTTTTCTGGCATTATTAGGGAATAAGATATTTTTCCCCTAAAAACGTAGCCTGTGTTTTAATCCAGGGTGTCAGCTGACTCCATACAAAATGTTATTAAAATCGCCCCAGTCGTTTAGACGTGAAGAAGTAACAAACATACACATTCACAAACTTTCGCCTTTATAATATTAGTTTAATATAATGTGATGTGTGAAAGGGCTGTGTAATGTCGGCCTAGAGAATAGCACCAACCCAAATTCTTCCCGTGGATGTCGTAAAAGGCGACTAAGGGACACAAACCAGGAGGTGGGCAGCAGCGCCCCCTGCAGTACAATTCCACCGAACTGCGAACCCCAACCCGCATGCCCAGCGTGGAGATTATGGGCATTACCCCCCAATGATGGCACAACCTTGCGCTACCGCGCTCATTAGGGGAGGGCTATGTCCAGCAGTGGACTAATATAGCCTGAAGAAGATGATGTGGTGATAAGAGCTTTTTCTACTGTGAAATAACAATTGTGTGAGGCGTTTTTACGCGATGCGACATGATAAGGATCCCGTCCTTTTGCCGTATTCTGGACTAACAAAGCACTTATCCGATTTATATGAAAGTTTCCCGGGACTATGCAAGGTGAATGGAAAAGGTCGGAGTTAGAGGCTCCCGAAGGGTGTATTCCGATAAGGAAGGTAAATATTACAGACCAAATATCGACTAAATAACAAAAGAAGGACTAATTGAATAGTCCACGAATAAATATTGAACTATAGAAAGTCACTTCTTAATTAATCACGATATTCATACACAGTTACATAGTAAATCCATAGATATATAACATCGTTATAATAGTTACCGACAACCGTTGGAGTAAACGAGTTCTTGAGTGGAGACCGCGACTTGGGAAACATAGTGTAGGATGCCCTCCAACCAGGTGTGATAATGATCTGCGAAAAACCGCCGGCAGATGCTGGATGCGGCAAGCTGAAGACAGGGCGCTATGGCGGTCATTAGGGGAGGGCTATGTCCAGCAGTGGACTAAAGCCTGAAGAATTATATTATATATAATACAAATCACGCGCCTTATCACCGGACCTGTCCGCGGTGAGTGTTGTGCGTCGGCGAGCTGCTAAAAACTAAAAGTGACTACCTACAATGATTGACCTTATTTGCTACTTCAGTTTTCCCGTGACCACGGCAACTGTACCGCTGCCAAAACATCGGGAAATACGTTTATAGGTAATTACGTTTTACCTAATAAATAATTACGATTAAACCCGTTTAATATATAACTATAGAAAATCAGACACACAGACGGACGGACAAACGGATGGGTGGATAGGTAGATTAGCCCACAATATCTTAATTAAATCCCGAAAATCTTGACTTTACCGGTCCGTAATTTGTAATTGTGTGTAATAATACATTCTAAGGCTTTGAATTAAGGGTGTGTGCTGGAAGCGGAAAATGTTTTCAAAGAAGATTAACTCAGTGCAGTGAACGCGAAAAAATAATGTGGTGAAAAAACAATTTACCTTGTTGTCTTAAATACATGGGTATGCATGGAAACAAGAATGCTGTTGGGTGTAAATGCTTTTAAACACAATAAGTAAATATTAAAGTCTAAGTTATATATATAATCGATTTGATCTTTTACACGAATACTGACATTGATCATAAATATACATATTAATCATACCAACCAAACGGTGGCATAAAATGCTACGCGTTTTTAATGGTATATCCTCTACACATAAAGTAAGGAGACCACAATGAAAGATATGTTGAGATTGGAAATGCAAAAAAAAATGAGTTTGAAAATACCTTTTTACGGCTTTATTTGCGGAATATTAAGCTATAAAACGCGCCCAATAACTTAACAAGTTAACGAGTAATAGGCGACCAACTTATAAAAGGAAATCATTGTACAAATTCAATTAAAAATTACGTAAATGAAGTTGATGGTTCTGTAGCTAAAAAACACCTCCTTCTACGGAACTCTACTACACGACGTTTGACCCGCCACGTACTTTGTTTTTTTCGGGGTCTTATCTGCTTTGCATTTACAATAAAACAATATTTACACAACATTTCTGTAACTGTAACATATTTTAAACTTTCGCGACTTGAAAGCATTGTTAGAAAATTTTCGGGGCTTAATCGCGTAGTAATTTATTGCTATTGTACTTCGACGTTTTGACGACGTTATAGTCATCGTGGTCACGAGAAGGCTGATGGCTGGTAGCCGTTCACATCTTCGGCTGATAAGGTCGAGGTAAAATAGCAATAAATTACTACGCTATTAAGCCCCGAAAATATTCTAACAATTTCATAATTGCAACAAAACTTTATGAATTATGAATTTGACTATACATATAACTATGTATGTGATTTAGCAATTAATAATTGAACATTAAGTGGTTTCTTTGCTAGGCAACACTGCATCGCTATGCAGTATTGCACTTGTACAGTCCAAGATACTACAGACGAGCCTTTGCAAAACGGTACTGTTATAAACGTTTTCATCATTCTGTACACTTGCCAACCCGCTTTATTACACTACATGGAGCAAGATGGTGATATGTAATTGACTGATAATAACGTGTGTAGCTAAGTCGAATCTCAAAGGTAGTATCCAGCTTCTGTTAGAGCATTATAGGGGAAGTACAATGACTAATTCATGGTCCAGTTACATGACATATAATTACACGATTTCAATGCCCAATACGTTCATGCAGAGTATTGATATCAAATCAACGCGTCCATGCAGTAATTATTGTCATTGACGTAGCGAAACCATTTTATTGTTAGTTGACTAATTGAGACACGTATGGGTTATACGGAATATACAATGTGGCTTTCCAAAATGGGAATAAAATACATTATGTATCACATCGCAACAATCAGCGCGTCCCAAACGCTAATTGGCAAATTTGATGACTTGTCCTGCACACACTAAAAAAAAAAATCGCATTTTATAGCATTAATAAAATCTGAGCCCTTGACAAGTAGTGTATAACGTCACCACAAATCATATTTAGTGATACCCTGTCACCTCAGTCGAGTTGAATAATATAATATAGAAATAGAAATAGAAATATCTTTATCGAGAAATTCAATTTGCCACAGTTATTTATGAAGCCCTTGCTCTTGAACTAGGATAACCTGTGCGTCAAGAGCAAGTGTCTTCCCTTAACTAAGTGTAACAATCAGGTGCAAATTAGTGCTAAACAATGTAGGTACCATACAAAAAAGTAAAACAAAGAGTTATAAATTTTATACAAAGCAAAAACAGAGAAACTTGCTAGAGCTAGGACATTTCAAAAAGACCTAGTGATTAAAAATGAATGAAATGATTAGTTTAATTGTTATGTTGTATGCAATAATGTGTGTATGTGTGTGTGTATGTGTGTGTGTGTGTGTGTGTATGTGCGTGTGCGTGTGTGTGAGTGCGCGCGCGTATGTGTGTGTGTGTATTTGGAAGCCCTTCGTAATATTTATTTAGGTTAATAGTGATATTTAGGAATAAATTGTTGATATTAGTAGTTATATATGGATATATATATATTTTGTTATTAATATACACCCGATTAGTATCACAAACGTGACCAACTCTAACTATGATGGTGGCAAGAC